>JAODUE010000009.1:919784-954114 GCA_027564755.1 Amblyopsis hoosieri
TTTTCGCGCCACCATACCGTACAAACTGCATGCACTGAACCGTAACGTCTGTACCGAACGGTTCAATACGAATACACTACCGTTACACCCCTAATATACAGTATATATATATATATATATATCTCACTTTTCCTCCTCCAAAACCAACCATATCCAATCTTTCAGATATTGAGCTTGTCCCATTTGGTCCTTTATGAAACTTTGAAACGGAAGCTTTCTAACCCTGGCTCTTTTGCACCGGTTTTGATAGCTGTGAGTGAGTGTGTTTGTGCATGGGCACACATTTTGTGCATGTGTGCACTTTCAGGATCATATGAAAAGCGCGTGTGTATGTGTATACTGTATAGGGAATGTACTTTTTGTTTTGTTTACGCATATTTAGAACCAAGCCTGTGTGTGTGTGTGTGTGTGTGTGTGTGTGTGTGTGGTCTTTGGTCTTGTGGTCTTGGTTGATGCCACAAATACAATGATGTACCCTACCTGACAGTTGATGAACACACTTTTTGTGTGTGTGTGTGTGTGTCTCTCTCTCTCTCTCTCTCTCTCTCTCTCTCTCTCATGCATGACAATGTGTCTACATGCCTATTTACAGATTCAAGTTTACAACAATGTTTTGCCAGCCTGCTGATGCAGTATGGAAACATCTGCTTACTCTGTCTGTGTGTGTGTGTGTGTGCAGGGAGTTTGGCTGGAGGGACCCAGAGCTGCCAGAGGTGATCCAGATGCTACAGCATCAGTTCCCGTCGGTCCAGTCCAACGCAGCGGCGTATCTCCAGCACCTCTGCTTCGGCGACAACAAGATCAAGTCGGAGGTACGGAGCGCCGCATTCTGTCAAGTCCACTTTAGTCTGGGAGCAGTCTCTCACGGGCTGTTGTTCATGGTAGCACTAACGGCAACATAAAAGACAATAAAATAAATTGAAAGCACCACTTGGACTAGGGTGAAAGCGCAATAACTGTAGCAATGGTCACACAAATCTAAACTTGAAGGACAACCGCCAATAAACAACCCCACTTGTATACAATACAAGACTAGCTAGAAAAAAGTAGCCCACTTTACAAAAGTACAAGGAAGGGCTCATCGCAGTAGAATGTCAGTGGTTATTGTGAAGAAGGCAATTTCTTCATAGCACTGATAAATGTTTGCAATGTATTTTTCACTGGTGGTACAGCTCTCTGGGCCTCTCATATCAGCTCAAGACAGCCTTAAAGACAATAGCAAACATATGGAGTAGAGCAATCGGGCTACAAACACAATTGACCTGTAGAATATGATGAAAATTCATAGTATTCAAGCACAAAGTAAACTATCCCTGTCTGGCAGTATGGAGCTATAATTTAGTTTTTGCCTAGAATATTCCAAGAACAATATCTTAAATACCAATTTCTCAGATTCTAATATTTATATATACAATATACTATGGCTCTATTAGATTACATTTGTTGCGACCTTTGAAATTCATTTTGATAGAAAACAATATAATAATATTTTGCACATTATTTTACCATTATTAATATTTATAAATAATTTTGCTGCAGCAAGAAGGCACCTACTTGTTCCTCCACTGCAGGTGAAACAGTATACCAAACTGAGAATCCAGCCATAGACACATTCTGACACAACCGATGCTTATTTGGAGTAGCCGTTAAGACTCTGGCCTGCTTTGAGAATCCGGCTAAAAGTCACCAAGGACGAGAACTTCAGATGCTTTGCTTCTTAACCAGCGGCGCTATGTCCACCCACCAATCTCCAGTCAAATCCCTGAAACAATATAGTCTTCTTTTCTTCATTTAATCAGGTGATTGGGCCGAGCCGGCCGCCCGCGTGTCCTTATCTTGACAGGCAGGGAAGCGGGCCGTGCTGGCAGACAGCTGAGGGGGAGCATACACATTTACATGTAACTCTTGCTTTAGCACTCTGCGCAGCCTAAAGAGAACAGACGGAGGCCCAATGTGTCAAAGTCACAAAGTAAATCCGTCTTGCCGTCCAGATCCGGCGCCAGGGCGGCATCCAGCTGCTGGTGGACCTGCTCGACCACAGGATGGCTGACGTGCACCGCAGCGCGTGCGGGGCGCTGAGGAACCTGGTGTACGGCAAGGCCAACGACGACAACAAGATCGCCCTGAAGAACTGTGGGGGTATACCGGCTCTGGTGCGGCTGCTGCGCAAGACCACCGACGTGGAGATAAGGGAGCTGCTCACAGGTGAGGGGGGCGCATGCACGCACAGCGCACACACACACACACACACACACACACACACACTGTCTGCAGGACTAATGCCAGTGCTGGGTACAGGGCGAGCATTTATCTAATCACGCCCAGTTTATTTGGAGAGGCCTTAATCTAATTACAGTCTCCTAGGGCCTGGCAGGCCAACGTTTAAGCAGAGGAAATTAAACCCTGTAGCCTCCATACACCATTTGGTTTACATACACATACAGGTGTCAGACACACACACACACATACACACACACACACACACGCTCACACACACACACGTTTACAAGTGCATGCTTTCAAACTAGAATGGAAGTTGGTTTCCAGTTGTTTGCCAAAAAGGCTAGCCATGTTTGCTTAGCTTCTAGAGCAGTCGTTGGTGTTTACGCCTGTATTAGTACTAACAAAATAATTCCATTGTTAATTATAGTAAATTAGTATTCGATTACTATTGGTCATCAGATTTGGCATGCACTGTACACTCCCCTCTTAAGCCACACAGACACAACTGTGTCTTCTGTACTTATCCAGACAATTCTCATGGGAGTGACGGGTCGATAATAGGAGATTCACTTTCAGCGGTGGGATGGGGGGTATTAAAGAGGGCAAACCAAGCCATTTACAGAGTCATCTCCAGCCATTGTTCCATTTGGGGGCTTGTGAATTCTATTATAAGTCCAGGAACCAAATGCGAGAGCGAATTTGTGAATTAATATTTCTCACAAAGGATCAGTAAAGGCAATACCGATCCAGCTATACTGTTACAGTTATACAGCTATACTGTTAGTTCTTTCTATCTACACGCTACTGTGCTATTGCTCGGCTTTTCAAATTGGTGAGCACTTATGTGGGATCATGTTACTCTTCTATCCTCTTTGCATTGGGGGAAGTATAACATCATGTCAATGATAAATAAACACATTGTAAAGTATTTATTATCCGCTGGACCTTAAAATGTTCAAAAGGTTCTGCACATTCAAAACATAACATCTGTGTTCTGGGACGATATGTAGGACTCCTGCATCTA
Organism: Amblyopsis hoosieri; assembly: GCA_027564755.1. Classification (NCBI taxonomy): domain Eukaryota; kingdom Metazoa; phylum Chordata; class Actinopteri; order Percopsiformes; family Amblyopsidae; genus Amblyopsis; species Amblyopsis hoosieri. Next base: position 923,032 of record JAODUE010000009.1, read on the forward strand.
CAGTGAAATATAGTTGACCTAAAACAAGAACAGCATACTCCACATTTTGGCCATAACCGAAAAAACCTTGATCAGATCTATTAGAGAATGAGACTTAATGTTAATGTCGGAATAACGTTGAATATCACAGAACTGTTTGTTGTGTCTATAGCACCCTGTCAGTGTAGCGTCCCACCTGGCTCCGTGCGTTTCTGGCAGAGCTTGTAGCTCGTAATGGAGGTAGCCAGTGTTGCCTGGGGATGTGCACAATAAAATATATGGAACAGACCGAACTTTATCGGGGAGTAGTCTAGATTACGGCTAGCACTGTCAAGATGTTAGCCGTGGGTTGGGTTGATAGGAATATAGGGGGCGAATACACGTGTTCTAAATATTGAGGGGGACACATCCCCTGTATCCCCCATGAACTCTACGCCTATTGGTTTGAGCTTTAAGCTCAGGAGGAAATAAAGGAGGTTTTGTATGCGGCTGAAGTGTTAAAGGAGATTACCATATAAATTAGAGCAGCAATTCAAGGCACAGAGGACGGAAATCCCTCCTGTCACAAATTAATCATCTGAACGGCTGGTCGGCCGATGGAGTTAGCTTTGTCCTCCTTTCCTTGCTTCTCCTCTCCTCTCCCTCTCCTCTCCTCTGCCCTCCTCACATGTGCCCTCCTCTCCTCTGCCTCCTTCTGTCGTCTGCCATCCTTACTCTTCTCTTCTCCTCCTCTGCCTTCCTCTTTCGTCATCTGTCCATATCTCCTCTGCCCTCTTCTCTGCTCCTCTCCTATATGCTTCAACTGGTAAGGCTCATAGCTGCAAACAAACACAAATGTCATGCCTCATTCTGGGTTCATATGCAGACAATGATAACAGCCACATTCCCATGTAAACATGCAAAGCAGACTCGCATGCACCCTAATTTGACAGTCCTCTGTCCTTTCTTCTCATTGCTGCTCTCTCTCTCTCTCTCTCTCTCTCTCTCTCTCTCTCTCTCTCTCTCTCTCTCTCTCTCTGTGTGTGTTTGTGCAGACAAACAACAACAAATAAACAGTTTCCTGTCCTATTATAATCCTAATCTGTCTACTGTCTAATATGTCTACTGTGTGTGACATTCGGTGAAGAGATGCTTAATAAGTTTAGAGCTCTGATTGTGTGAGCATATAATGGTTTTTGGCAGTGTGTATAAAAGTATACTATTAGCCTAATACAGTATGTGTGTGTGTGTGTGCGTGTGTGTGTGTGTGTGTGTGTGTGTGTGTGCTTCATATTGTCCTGTTTCATCATCCATGATGTGTGATGATGTGTGTGTGCACTACACACACATCATGTGGTGATGATGTGTGGTGATGATGTGTGGTTATTTTTGTAAGGGTGTTTCCCAAGATTAAATACTACCCTTTTACGCCAGGGGAGATGTTGTCATACTCCATACTGGGTTAGCACTAGCTAATAAAAGACTAGCTCAAGATAATAATTTACACCAAGTTGCATCATCAGTAACAGGTCTTTACAGCATGATGTGACATTTATTTCTATATTTAAAACAATACCGTACAATACAAAATCAATAATAATAATAATAATAATAATAATAATAATAATAAAATGGTCAATAACATAATTAGCTTGGCATGTCTGGCAGCTAATCGCTGCCAGACATGCAATAGTTTAAATAGTTAATGAAAATGATCTTATTAATATATTATTATTATTATTATTATTATTATTAGTTCCATTATTATATAGCATGTCAAACGAAGGTTATCAAACTCTCGACCCTTCGGGGAAAGAGAAGTATGCAGAGACAGTTTTCTTTAACATTGTGTTTGCAGCTAATTAGCAATGCAAAGCTAGCAGGTAATTTAGATACCCCTTCTACACACACTGCGTTCCTAACACCCCAGATAAACAAACATTCCAGCGGCCAGGAGAGATAAGACTAATTTGTTGAGAGGGCTCAGAGGCACACACACAAACACACGCAAGCAAAATATGTACAATCACCCACCAAGAAAGATACAATGGGACTGTAAATATCCTGATAAGTTTGGCCACACACACACACACATACACGCACACGCATTCACGAATACTCACACACACACACACACTCACACACACACACACACACACACACACACACACACAGATGTGTACAAAACCAGACACAGCACATACAGTATAATATTGCACAGTATAATTATGGCCATAAGAAATTGATATGGCAATGGATAGACACAAATACTCTTTCGTACAAGCAATACACATCATATAGATTGAAGTACAAACACTCAAGGTTATCACAACCTGTTTATTCGAGTGAGTGAGTGATTATAGGTGTGCGTGTGCGCGTGTGCGTGTGCGCAAGACCTCTCAACAGCAAAATATTTGCTGTTTGGTCTCTTAACCTCTATGTCTTTTTTGTGAAGGACTCAAGCCAATGGGAGTATGCGTTTATGCGAGCATGTGCACAGTACAGTATATGTGTATATTGCTTATAACAGTTGTTGTCAGACCAGTGAAAATTCCTTCCATTTTGTGGTTGGTTGGCCCCCGTGAGCTTTATTAGGACGAAGAAGATTGTTTAAATGTGAGAGAGAGAGACAGAGAGAGAGAGAGAGAGAGAGAGAGCGAGAGAGAGAGAGAGACAGAGAGTTGATTTACTGTAGTGATTTAAAGTCCTTCCTTAGACACAAACAGGATTAGGGTTTCTAGAGAGCAAAAATTCCTGCATTCCACCTCCTTACTTACTTGCTTACTTCATTTTTTTTCTCACCAGAGAATTTAGCTAGAGCTATGCAGGATGTAATATGTAGTATCATATAAAATACAGTATTATGGAAAAGGTTTGAAGCCATTGTTTTATCATCACAAACTGTATCATTAAATCATTGTGACCCTCTTCCCCCCCCCCCACCCCCCCCACCCCACAGGCGTGCTGTGGAACCTGTCGTCGTGTGACGCCCTGAAGATGCCCATCATCCAGGATGCCCTGGCCGTGCTGACCAACGCCGTCATCATCCCCCACTCGGGCTGGGACACCTCCCCGCACACGCAGGAGGATCGCAAACTGCACCTGCACTCCTCGCAGGTCCTCCGCAATGCCACCGGCTGCCTCAGGTGAGGAGGGGTGGAGAAAGTATGTAGCTTCATAAAAATGCCATATTGTTTATATACTGATTATATATCATATTGCTATTTTTCTTTATGTTTTCCTGATACGATGTAAGGCTTTCAATAGTTCCGATGGTGCGTCTGTTATATGGATTTACATACATTTGATTTGAAAGTTATCTAAATCTACGTAAATACACAGGAGTTATGGTATTAAAGCATTGCAGTGTGAATATGCATTTAAAGATGCACCGTGTGGTTTCATGTTACTATGAGCACTGGTTATTATGAATTTTTACATTTTGAGGGTATAATGTAGAATAATGACACTACTGCTACAATGTTGTGTAATACTGTTTTTATTTGACCTGACCTGCACGTCAGTGTATTCATTATTAGAAAGGTACTGCTGTGTTTGATACCAGTGCTCTCTTGGCAGGCCAATACATCATCTTTTGTTCACCGTAATTTACATCCATTGCGGATGTAAATTATGGTGAATAAATTAAATAAATGCACATATTCTGGATAGCGACATGCATTACTGTATACAATGTATTATCTGCATTTCTGATATATTCCTGAAAGGGAGATTCTAGTACACATAGAGACTGTTACAGTATAACCTTTTTAGTGATGGCGTTAGTTTTAATGACAGTAAAGTTTAATCAAATCTTAACAGATGCATGAACATTTAATAGCAAAGTAGGCAGTTTAGCAAGGATGGCAATAACATATGATAAAATACAAAAAAGTCTGCTATAGTCAAGGGGGGATAAGACCTGAGGTAGATGATTGTTTATACTAAAAGAATATGAATTAAAAATGAATGCAGGAGTGTAATGATGTAATGGAGACAGTCCATTACTGTATACAGTAGGCGTGTGTGACTGCTAATGCTGGGCATTCACGAGGGCTATGGATAAGTGTACAGTATAGCATCTCACATAGGAGGAGGGAGGACAGTCCATGATTGGTCCTTGGCTCTCAGGTGACATCGGGGGCAGGAAGCTCACCTGGGAGAAGATTCAGACACACCCAGGAGCATTCACCCAATCACCCACACATCCACACACACAGAAGAGAGGGGAAGGAGCTATAATGTCAGCTGGCCACTGTGTTCTCAGTGGTGCAGCGGTAGATGCTCACCAGGCCCTGAGGAGGGGGCTTTCTTTAGCCTCGTCAGAGAGTAAACGCCCTGTTGCAAAAACAAATGTCACTTTTATCTCCGTATTTTAAAATTTCACATGGAACCTTTCAAATGTAGATTAAGTTATGAACATTATTTTCCTCTTTTCTTTATTACCACTGCTCCAGTCAATTCGGCATCAAAGACGGCTCAAATTCCAGAATGATATGCTAACAAAACACTTGATTTTCATCAAGGAGCGTCCACTGTTTTATCACACCGACCATCTCAGAAAATGTCTTGCTGCATTTTTGTATAACTCTTTCTGTTAGTATGCTCCTGCTCTTCCTGTGCAGTACAACACACCGCTCTGAGAATAGGTGCATATAGAGTATGTCTGGCAGAGAGAGATTGTCTGAGAGACACTGGAGGAGCGCCAGGTGTTTTTATTGCCCATATCGGTGCAATACACTATTCAGCAGTATATTCAAGCAAGTTTGTAGCCTAAATATACATTTAACTCAAAGCAACAGAAGTCCTTTTTCAACTTAACCCAAAGCCATAAGTGTACTGTCTAGCTTATGCTAGCCACTGTAGAATGCACCACCTTTACACATGTACAGTATGCTGCATCTACCCTGCATTGCATAATAGTACTGTATATAATTTACATTGTAGTCCCATTGCAAGCCTCTTGTTCTGATCTGATGCTGATGTGTTAGTCCTGCTATAATCCTTCAGCACTAAAATGTGGAAGCTGATTATCTAAATGTCAAGTATTACGTTCCTTTTATGTATAACTACTTAAACATATCTTCGTAGTGCAGGTATGTTTAAAAATGTTGGGTGTATGTGTGTGTGTGTGTGTGTGTGTGTGTGTGTGCTCGTGTGCGCATGTGTGTGTGTGTGTCTGTCTGACAAACAGCTTTTGTCTTTTCTGAAATGTGTGTGATAGAGAACACATTTAAACTAGGTGCAGGACATGTGGCTGGTAATGTGTGTGCGTGTGTGTGTGAGTAAGTTTTTATGCACCTTCCGGAGCGCGGCTTGCTAATTCATCTTTCTTACGCCTCGTTAGGGAATGCTGGGAAGTCTGATTAAAGATTGAATATTTCATGGTGGCTTTGGTACATTATCCACCACCTGCTCTCTCTCTCTTTCTCTCTCTACCTATCTCTACCTATCTCTCTCTCTCTCTCTTTCTCTCTCTTTCTCTCTCTCTCTAACACAAACACAAACACACACACCTACATACACCTACATACACACACACACACACACACACACACACACACACACACACGTTTGTCTCCTACACATCTATGATAGTTTTTCTCCTAGCAGCCAACAGGTGAGACACAATGTGTTACAAATGACAGGCTGTTGCCGTGGCTACTTACAGAGCACACAGAGAGCGTGGAGTGAGTGCAAAGGGACACAACACAGGAGCGACAATGCCCATTATCTAACCATTATTAGTCTGGCACCGCCCTCTAAACGGCGATAACACGGCCAGTAGTCTGGTCTATTTTCCAGCCATATCCCTAAGTTTAGGTGCCTGAAAGCAATGGAACAGCAGACTCAGTAAAGGAAAACAAGTGTAATGATCATGATGTAGGCTAGACTTATTAATAAATAGCCTACTAGTCTATATGTATCGTCAAACCTAGAGAAAAAGGGCATAATTCTACCCCAAAATAATACTTTTTTGGTGACTATAACATTTATATGAAAGAAGTGGAATTAACATTTATTTTAACACCACACAAGAAATCAAATCCTTCAGCACGTCTCTCCATGGCCTGTGTCTTCATCTTGCCGTTGCTTGGTTCCCATGTTCAAAGAAACGCGCTCACTGGGATAACATCTGCGTTTCAGAGGCGGAGAATTTTCACCGCAAAACCGACTTGCGCTTTGCAGTTTTCATACATTCAATGGAATAGGTAATCACTCTCTCTTTGAGCATCTCCTCCCATATTTTTGTGCGACACACCCAATCTCCCCTCGACCCTCACATGAATGCATGTGCATGAATAGGAAAGCACAACTTGCGATCCTGTTTTTTTTCAGCAGGCAATAGCGTTTTAGCCATGTGCGTGCTGTTCGTACATACAATGCCATGTTTTTAGGCGCAAAGTGTGACGGAATTACGCGTAAAACGGGCGCTAACACGTTAGTACATGAGGCTCTTGACATTAGAATCACACATGATATGGCCTGGTGCCTTGATAGTGACTTCTTTAGATGGGATTAATTACACTGGAAGCTCAATGAACTGAAAGTTTAAAGTTTAAGGTTTTGCCTCTGTAGAAGCTGTTAGCACATTTCTTCTATGTCAATGGGGCTTTGCGTTGCCATAACAGCTGGTACAAGCCCCTGGTCAGAAGAGCAGACAGAGATGGTATTTCCCTTGGACATAGTTGACTCCATTTATTGTTATAGACTTTAACATTTCTCTGAAGGCCGACGACTCCATTTATTTTTGAGATTTCAAATTTCCCCAGAGATGGACGACTCTGTTGATATATATTTATTTTTTTTCTTTCCACTGTGTGGTTTAGGCATCCAATCCAAAATCCCTTCAAATGTATCTGAGCTGATGCGTGTGTGGAATCTGTTACGGACACACATTGACAGGATTTGTGGGGATCCGTTTTGATGGAGCATCGTGCAATGCAGGCCAGGGAAGAGGTTTTAAAGGGGTTGTTGCCGCTGCTGACACAGGTTCGGATAGACCAGTAACCAGCTGTACAGCCTACCGAGCCTCATTGCATCTGGGTGGGCAGAAAGAAGGGGTGATTTTCCCATCTGCACTTTGTCCCAGTGGTGTCATATGGCTAAACACAGGTGCTCATTATATTAATATCTAGCTCCATTTTATGTAGATTTGCCAGGGAACCAACATGGACAATGTATTATATACACTGGTATTGTACAATGGTACAAACCCATAATAATTGTTTTGTTATGAGCCTGTATTTACCTGCGATGCCTGTGAAACAGTACCCCTGTGGCAGCATTAGCAGCAGATTGTCACTGGGATAGCTAACGATGAGGTACATATCATTAGACAAAAGAAGGTAGTATTATGACACATGCACACGCACAGACACAAGATATCTTAGTTCACCCACATAGCAAGATCTTTGATAGAGGGTATCACACACACACACACACACACACGCTTGAGCCTGGTTTATTGTGTCGGAATTAGTTATCACGGCAGCTATGTTGTCGCCTGTTCCCGCATTGATTTGTTAACCGGGACAACGTGTTTGCCAGCGGTGTTTGAGACTGTCATTGAGGACGATGGAGGAGGACTCTGGAAACAGATTGGGTTCGAGGGGGGCGGGGCGGGACGCGGGGGTTGTGAGCCTGGCGCTATCGCTCACCAACATCGAGGACGCAGGCATCTCCCGGCCATCTGTAATAGTCTGACATTTAAAGTACACCGCGGCGAGACGTCCGCACGCACAGACGCACACACCAGCTGACATATAAGCACTAATGCACACGCAGAAGCATAATGCTAAACACCAAGAAATTATTATTATTATTAAAGATTTAAGGACCTAATGTTCCTATGTCATGTATGAATGCATGTTTCTGAGGGGTGTGCATGCATGCGTGTGTGTGTGTGTGCGTGTGTGCGTGTGTGTGTGTGTGTGTGTTTACATGTGTGTCTTCTCACATGACGTCATGATGTTGACTGAATGTCATCGCTTTTCTATCGCGCCTGATGAATATCTTGCTGGTGTGTGTGTGTGTGCATGCCTGTGTGTGCGTGCCTGTATGTGCGTGTGCGTGTGTGTGCGTGTGTGTGTGTGTGCGTGCCTGTGTGTGTGCGTTTGTGTGTGTGTCACAGGAACGTGAGCTCAGCAGGAGAGGAGGCCCGGCGGAGAATGAGAGAGTGTGAGGGGCTGACCGATGCCCTGCTTTACGTCATCCAGACAGCGCTGGGCAGCAGCGAGATTGACAGCAAGGTGACACACATGCACGCGCGTGCACACACACACACACACACACACACACGCACACACACACACACACACACACTCACACACACACACAAATGCTTGCTCACACAACTAAGTGTGTGGTTGTGCGTGTGTACTGTTTGAGGATGTGTTCTATTGAGCTTTTGTCCACTGATGATGTCAGAGCTAGTTTCTGCATCTCCATTGTGTGCACTGAGTGGTTTCTATTTACATTCACATGTATAGTTTAGCTGTTCAATAGAAAAGAATACCTTTTATTGTCATTGTACTCAGTGCAATGAAAATAAGTGCAATCCTCATTCAATGCCAGAGAGGATAATAAAATATAATATATCAATAAAAAACCAAAATAAAAACACTGTACTTTTATTTACAGTAAAAAGAAACGGCTGTGTCAAACGGAGTATGCGTCGTGCATGCCAAGTTACTGTATGTGGTGGTGTTTCTATGCGGTATGCCCATATGCATATCTTATCGAGAGCATGCGTCTGCCTTGTTAGCCTGCCTATGTTAGCGTGTCGAGAGGTGGGGGAAGAGGGGGGGGCTACTTGCGAGGAGATATGCAGGATTTTAATCCACATAAATCCTTAGTGAGATCAAAGGCAACGCCTGTTGCCTGCATGGACACTCACAACAAGAGGATTAGCAAACTGTGCGCACTTGTGCATATGTGGTGTGTGCATGAGCATGTGTACCATGTTGTCCTCTATGCTGTTTCACTCCTTCCTTCCTTCCTTCCTTCCTTCCTTCCTTCCTTCCTTCCTCCCTCCCTCCCTCTCTCCTGCCCAGACCATAGAGAACTGCGTGTGCATCCTGAGGAACCTGTCGTACCGTTTAGCCGCAGAGACGTCCCACAGCCAGCAGGGGGGGTCGGAGGAGCTGGACGGCCTGCTGTGTGATGCCGGGGGCAAGGACGCGGAGAGTTCTGGCTGCTGGGGCAAAAAGAAAAAGAAAAAGAAGGGGCATGACCAGGTGGGGCGGGTACATTTATATCGTTTTGAACTTTCATTTTCCAAATAGACACAATGTCGTTTTTCATTTATCGCCAAGTTTTGAAATCGGGAAATACTTTCTGGTTTCGCCTTGGGTTGCCCAATTAATATGTATGGCTGTTACCCATCATGTATTTGATATGCATGATGTTCTGCCTTGCGGGCGTTTTTCTTTGATGTTTACCTCCACCTGCCATCATGTTTATTTAAGCAGCATGTGTGTGTGTGTGTGTGTGTGTGTGTGTGTGTATACTGTATGTATGCATTGAGTCACTATCCACCTTATTTCTAAGCAACCTACTGTATGTTCGCAGCCATGGTAACCTTTACTGTTTTTCACTTCAACTCTGTGCTCAACGAGAAACAATGAGCTCAGGTTTAATCTGTGCCATGGTTGGCTGTACCATCAGTATAAACAAGTTGCATGTTTTTTTTCTTACAATCGGTGTATTTTATACACAGTTCGGGTACATGTTAGGCACCATATGTTTTACGACGAACAGGAACCGTTATTAATGCGCTATGAATCATGGGAAATAGCTCCAATCAGGAATAAGGTGGATATCTACAGTACATATAGAGAATATATACAGTACTGTAGACCAGCCTCCTGTGCCAGCCTCTTCTCAGCATTCATGATTAGTTGAAATATGACTCGAATGATGTCATTATTTATTTATTTTGGTTAAATCTGGTTATTTATTTATTTATTTATTTATTTATTTATTTATTAATAGTCCATAACGATTTTCTATGAAACCACAACAACAAAAAAAGATTTTTTTTAAATACGTGATTCCCGTATATTTGCTAAATTGGACTGCTATTAGTGCAACATTTTGTTTATGGTCCGCTATGTTGAGTACTGAATATACAGTATCTTTCTCTTGCCTTTCTGAGATCCTTATCAGTCGATTTATAGTCGTCATTTGTTCTAGGGGCAGGGCTTGCTTCATTTGGGAAGTGGTGAAAAGAAAATGGCGGCCGTGAAGAAGGGTAATCTCTTCTCATGTTAATGAGCAATCAGCGGCACATGTTGGTTGAGTGCCGCTCAGCGCCAACGTAGACTTTTAGTAAGGCTATGAACATTGAAATCCCTCCACTTCCCCCCCGACAACGAGTGGTTCAATTGCTTGACACCAATACCATATTTTTCCCCCCCTGAATTCCCAGCGCAGCTAAATGGAAATGTACTCTAATTTAGGATGAGTACCAGGCAGGGGAAGTGGAGAAAGAATGCAGAGAAAGAGAGTTAAATGCAAAAAAAAAAAAAAAATATGGAGGCACTGATGAGATAGATCTCTGGCGCGAACACTCCAGTGCTTTTGTGTTTCTAGGCAGAAAACGTCAAGTCGTGGAATCGAACCCCCGAAGCCATGTGTAAATGCCTCAATTCATAACCACTCAATAATCATCATCTTTTACTCCACTCTATTCTTTTTTTTCCCCGTCCCCCTGTCTCTGATCCGTCGGTCTGTCTGTCTCCACTCCAGTGCAGCTGCGGGCGATTACCAGTGGTTGGAGAGGGCACGGCTACATCATCCGTAGCATAATTAGTGAGCAGAGAGGGAAGAAGCTGGGAGAGAGTAGCAGACAACACTGGGATTTAAGGATAGAGCTATAGAGGGAAGGCTCAGCAAAGAGAGTTTAAATATACAGTAGGCCTGTGCACATAGTGCCCCGTTGGTCTGGGATCGAAAACCTGCCAGCGCGTGCTTTGTGTACTCTGATCTTTAGACCTTTATTCATCCACTTTCCAACTGCATAAAGGGGTAATGTGTATGTCTTGTCCAGCAGAGATGAGTTGTTGCTGTTCCCCGCTGCTCCATTCTGCTCCTAACAGAATGTTGTCTGCTCACAATAACTGGTGTACTTGAACCTGCTGTACTGCTACACAAATGTACTGGTTGTAAGTGGCAATGTATATATGCATCTGCTAAATGCTGTATATGAAAATGAGCAGGAAGTATGAGGGCCAATAAGACATGAGGGTCATTCCATGACATGTCAACCAATGTCCTAGACTAGATCAGGATGGTCTTGCAAGCTTCAGTTTGACTTCCTAGCAAGAATCAGTGTGGAGAGCTTGAAATCCTTGTGACTGAGGCCAAGTAACAACTGAACTGATTTAGGGGTGACGACAGCAAAAGCAGTTGAAGTAGAAAACAACTTAACGTATACAATGACAAGTATTTTTTGAAAGTGCTTTCCCTTTTCTAACAGTTTCCATAGACGGCTCCCCAGATGGACTTGTGTCTAACAATCCATCAGTTTCCAATTTCCACAAACAACATTTGGCTGATTTTTATTATAATAATAAAATATATAGTACATTTTATTATCTCTTGGCTGGTGATGCTTCCTGACTGCTTAGAGGTCTGCAATGTGCCTGTTGCACTGTAAAAAATGCCCTATACGTGCAAAAATATTAGTTATGATCTTGTTTATGCTTAAAACACGCACATTTGTCTGTCAGTGCAGTAAGTGAAATTGACTTGATAGAAAGTCTTCATTTAAGTCAATGTGCAGATATTTTAAGTCATTAGATAAGCCATTTATATTAGAAACAAGTTCAACTAGATTTTAAATCTAAAAGCAAGATTATCACACTGAGTTAGATATATTATTTGCAGTGTTGACCACCTAAGTCAGTGATGCCTAAACCTCTTCTGCAGCTCATAAAATGTATAGTATTCTAGAAGGAACACATACTTTACATTTTCTGCATAATGTCTTTGATACAGTATATATAAATTGTGAAAATCTATGAAAAGTTTAACTAAATCTACCAGGTGAAGATATGCCAGTGACTTAAAAAATGCTGACTTTTAAGGTTTTCACGAGTACTTAATAAATTCTAAACAGAAATGGTGTGTAGAAACGGAGGATAGGAAGCCAAGATTTAGGAAATGCCAGGGATAAATTGCCATGGATACATTTTTGGGGACACTGGAGCAAATGTCTCACATTTTATACTCAGTTTAATCTGAAATTACTTGGTGGTAAAATTATGCGATTATCTGGTAAAAAATATGAATATGTCTGGGTTGGGCTAAGATAAGCAACCCAACCCAACCTCTGGTCAAGGAAATTATACAACAGAGCTATGTGTTGCTTATTTTTCCATTAAGCAAATATAAATTGCTAAACCTTTTTCTTTGCTAAATCACTGAATCAGGGCATGTTGTGTATCTTTCCTGACAACTTTGCTGACTGAAAAATTATTTTGGGGAATCATAGAGAACTCTATGAGAACTCTTAACGCATTCTCAATAATTTGTCCCATCTCATCTCATCCCAACTTTCTAATCAATTATTCAAAAATAACATAAAATGTGGGTATTTCAATGTGGAATTATGTGGTTAGAAAGTACAGCCTATCTGAATGGGGAATATGAAAAAAACATACCCACGACGAGTACTAAATGTAACATTAATTAAACTATTGCAGAATTGTACCATTTATGACACTTGCGTCATTCACCTGTCTCTTAACAATATTGTCTTTCTTCTGCAGTGGGATGGCGTGGGGCCATTCCCAGACTCAGCAGAGCCCCCTAAAGGCATCCAGATGTTATGGCACCCCACGATTGTCAAGCCATACCTTACCCTGCTGTCTGAGTGCTCCAACCCAGACACACTAGAGGGGGCCGCAGGGGCGTTGCAAAACCTGGCTGCCGGCAGCTGGAAGGTCAGAACACCAAGTGTGTCTACGTGACTCTCTACCACTAGGTGTCACACTAAAGGCCACTGCCCACTGAAGGCGTGGTCAACACGCGTCATGAGACGTCAGGAATGTAGAACTAGTTATTTTTAACGCCGCATCGCCCACTGGTGGCATCCGGCGAGCGTCTACGCCAAGTATTTTGTGTATTTTAGTGACTTAGCGTTATAGTGTTGCATCACAGTTTTTTTTTTTTCTTCTGTTATTTTTCTCCGAGTGACATTCAGAAGACATTTTGTTTTGTGTCGCACATACTGCATCGCTCCATCCAACCGCACCAGCCTTTCCCTGCTCTCTCCCTGCACAGTGGTCGGTGTACATCCGTGCTGCGGTGCGCAAAGAGAAAGGCCTCCCCATCTTGGTGGAGCTGCTGAGGATAGACAATGACCGGGTAGTGTGTGCCGTGGCTACTGCCCTCCGCAACATGGCCCTGGACGTCCGGAACAAGGAGCTCATCGGTCAGTGTCGCGCCACGCGCTCAACACACACGCACACACACGTACGCGCTCAACACACACGCGCACACACACACACACACACACACGCACGCTCAACACACACATACACGCTCAACGCACACACACACACGTACGCGCTCAACACACACATACATGCTCAACGCGCACACTGTGCAACACACACACAAACACTGCTCAACACGCACATACACACACACACGCTCGACACACACTGCTCAACCCACACACACACACACACACACACACACACACACACACACTGCTCAAAACACACGCACACACACGCACACACGCTCAACACACACACACACACACACACACACACACACACTTAGTCGCTCAACACACAAACTGCTCAAGCAAACACTCGAGCAAGCACAGACACATACACGCTCAACACACATACTGAGCAAACACATTTGATTATATTACGACTAGAATAAAACATGTTGTGTTTGTTTAAAGGTGGAGTCAGCAATTGTAAGATAATACACTTATTGTCAAATTCAGCGAATATCTACCCACGGTTTGCTAGCTGCCTATTCTGTGTGCGTGCTGAAATAGAAAAGATGGTGTTTCTACACAGTCATGGCAACGCATGTCCACTGTGCAGAAACTGAAGGATCACCCTATGGCAATGAGGAGAGGCGTTTGGATTTTGATTGAGTTCAAATGTTAACATTCTTACACCAGCAGCCACATATTTTAGGTTTACTGTATTGGGTTAGGTTAGAATTATGTTCGTTATATCTCACGTTTGATTTAGGTTAGGTTATGAATACAATTGGCTATAGTGCCAAAGAAATATATGCAGAAACTCATCTATACACGTTATTAGGCTGCATAGTGGTTTTGTCATGGCGTTTAGGTTTTGTTGATTTTCCCTATAAAATAAACATGATCTAGTACCTCCTCATTGTAGCGATGGTTTATTTTATGTAAATAGTTGCTGGTGGGGCTGTGGGTGGTCGTCGGTTGCTTGAAATTCTCTTTAGGAGACCACTGTGAGGCTACTGTTGCATGTAATAAACATATTCTGGTGGACCGAGCTATCCCCATGGCAACAGATACTTGCACCCCCCAACCCCACTTCATTGCCTGTCTGAGTCTCAAGGCTCAAAGCTAAGTAGTGCATGTCATGTGCTTTTCCATCTTTGACTCTGTGCCTGAGCAGATCAGCTCACGCAAACGTGTGTGCCCATGTAAGTGCAGCATGTGAGAGTACTGTATGTTACGGTATGTGACGGCGAATTGTTGTGACGCTTCGAGTAATATGATGTTATACATACAGTAGGGGTATTTCCCTGCCAACACTACAAAGCTGTATTACAGGCTACAGAAAGGCTACATACTGTAATATACTGAATTGTGCAACCATATACCATATGAGGATTTGTAAAATGTCTCTTCCACAAATTCTAATCAGCTGTTTGATGTCCTGAAACCGTTCTGTCATGCTGGAACACGTCAAAGATGTTTTGCAGTTACAGGGGTGAACTCTGATAACCTGGCTGAACCCATCCAGCTGAATAACACAGCTGCATATCACAGTTGACCAGATTTGCCGAGCATAAAAACAAGGTGTCATGGGAAATGTAGTTCTAGAAGTGGTAGCTCATGTGACCTTGTCTCTCTAAAGCCGTAATCCACTAAGCCGACCGTGACTAAAACAAAAGAAGTGAGTGTCTTGACTATCTGGAGTAGCTTGGTGGATTCTACAACAGTACACAAGTTTCATTATTTACAGCTACAGAGTATGCAGTGAAGACCGGATTAGCAAAGCTATGGGCTAAGACGGGCAGAAACACATATAGTAATGACTGCCTCTGATCACATGGTATGCTGTCATTGTTTCAATCATGTGTTTGAGTTGATTCTAAACTGTCTAAACTAAGCTGTTGGCTTTAATGCATGCTAAACACTAAAGTATTTAGCATGCATTATTATTTATAATAAAATAAAATAACAAAAGATCCAAGCCACTGACAACTGCTGTTTTTTACGCCCGTTACCCGTAACAACAACATCCAAAGGACATGCAGTTTTGTTTGTAGTGCGTTCTCAAGACAACTGAGGAAGCCGTGGAACCTGAAGGTCTGTAACATCGATATACTGACAAATGGATATCAGGCATTGGCCGTGACGTTGGCTTGGTCCTGCTTTCCTTGTCCCTGAGAAAGCGCTGAACGCAAGATAATACTGAACACCAACAGCACAGCTCCCACCTCTGCCTCTCTTTCCCCCGCAGGGCTTCTGACAAGCACATTAGCTCTACTACGCTGAGAGCAGCCTATTAGAGCAGAGCCAGATTTAACCCTGTATTACCATTGGTGCAATACACACAAGGCACGGTTGCGGGGTTAGTCGTTCTTGAGAATGCTTGCTGGCTTAGAGCTCAAATCAAAACAAACTCCCTCAGAAGCTCCGCCCCCACGCATTGAAACGCATTGCAAGGCCTACCGCATTGTTGTTGTGTGCGGGTATGCACCACTTTGTTTATGTTCTTACTTACGGAGCCAGAGCAGGGCTGTGTAGAAGAACCAGATTATGTTTTCAACACGCACAGGGAACAGCATGCTAGCAAAATGCCAGGAGACATCTGGTGAATTTGACCAAAAGTATATGAGCTTACAATTAGCATACAATAGCTGACTGTATCTTTAATCACAGCACAGGTTTTAGCACATTTTAGTCAAGCTACCTTGGTGACATCTATCTTCTATCTCCCATCCCTCACCCAGGTAAGTACGCCATGAGGGACCTGGTGCACCGGTTGCCCGGCAGCAGCAACAACAACAACAGCAGCACCTGCGGCGGTGGCGGTATCGGGGTGCCCGGCGCTAACGGCGGCAGTGGCCTGATGAGCAAGGCCATGTCGGACGACACCATCACGGCCATCTGCTGCGCGCTGCACGAGGTCATCACCAAGAACATGGAGAACACCAAAGCCCTCAGGGACGCCGGGGGCATCGAGAAGCTCATCGGCATCGCCCGCAGCAAGGGGGACAAGTATGTGGAACGGAGCGGACGCCATTATGTCAGTCACATTGTCAGTTGTGTGTGTGAATGGAGGAGGACAGGAGGAAATGAGATGCCGGTCTGTGAGTCACACTGAAAACGTTAACTGTTACTGTGTGTGCCAGGTCAGATCAGGTCAGGTCAGGTCAGGTGGTGTTTATGAAAGTAGACTTTATCATTTGTTAATGTATTGATTACATGATAGACAGAAAGCAGGTGTTCCCCATCTACACCGAGTTATTTTGTACGAGTTGGAATTATTTTCCTGCTTAAACTAATAATTCTGTGTTCCCAGTAATGCGACCGTAAATGCACATGGACAGGCTCTGCTCAATATGAAGGTAGATGGCTCTGTTGGTGGGCTCTATATTTAACAGAGAAAACTCAAGCAACACGCAATAACTGTTAGACTAAATTGTACATGGGAAAATAGAAATAGAAGGACCAGGATGGCCATTCTGTGTCTTTAATCGTAAGAAACTGATCATATTGCACAATAACAAAGTGCAACTGAGAGCAAATAAAGACCTGAAGGTGGCAGAGTGGATTATTTCAATCTGTGAATCAGTCAAGCAGGAAAACAGCCATTTTGTCTAAACTAGATTTATTTGCAAAGATGCCTAAAATCTGAGTGACAGACTGTACGTAATACGATTACCATAGGAGCCAAATTGCTGCCATCATAAACCTACAGAACCATAAAGGCAGGTGACGCCATTACCTCTTCAGTTTCAAGGTTGAATTCATGTGTGGAAAACTCAATTTATACCTTACCTGACAGATGTTTCACCTAATTAAGATGACGAGACCTCAAAAAAAGCATTGCTCTAAGCTCACCTGCACCAACTAACTTAGGAGAGGAGACGAGAGAGAGAAATAATGCAATGATCAAGCCAATTAAAGCCATACCACAATAAATACTTGCTATATCATAAACTGTAAAGGTCAAACTGATTGAATAGGTGAAGAAATAAATAAACAAAGACACCATCACGTAAATACTGGTCATCAAAGATACTTAAGGAGAAAACTGTCAGTCTCGATGCTCCATGTGCTTTCCAACCTTTCCTCCTGTTTTACCTGTTCAGAGCAGGAGTCTTTGCATGTTTGTCTCCTTTGTAGTTGAGCAATGTGGCACATTGAGAGTTGCTCCCCACAATTGCTGCCACGAAAAAAGAAAAAGAGAGGAAGAATACACGGTAACAAAAGAGATGCTGTAATGCTGTATATGGTGTGCCTGTCACCTCCCCCCCACCTCCCACGCCACCCCACCCCCACCCAACCCTTTGTTGAATCCACAGACACACTCCTAAAGTGGTGAAGGCGGCGTCACAAGTCCTGAACAGCATGTGGCAGTACAGAGACCTCCGCAGCCTGTACAAAAAGGTATTTTAGGCTGCTGGTGTGTCCTAACGCCAGTTGTGTTTTGTGTTTTCGTGTTAAAAAATAAGTGCTAGCATAGCGTGGTCTCCATGCTGTCAAAACAGGATTTTAATGTTTTTCTTTTTATTCTTCCTCTCCTCTCCTCTCCTCTCCTCTCCTCTCCAGGATGGGTATTCCCAGTACCACTTTGTGGGCTCCTCCTCCACGATAGAGCGAGACAGACAGCGGCCATATTCTTCATCCCGCACCCCCTCCATCTCTCCCGTGCGGGCGTCGCCCAACAATCGATCCGGTGAGTCTGGTCCTTTGTGTCTCCTTCAGCACCCGCTGTCATCTATCACTCGCTCATCATTACGCAAGGGATGATGCTAGCTAACGCACACGCACGCACACACACACACACACACACACACACACACGTGCGTGTGGTTACTCACTATTCTGTTACAAGCTGATACTAGTCCTCTTTCCAACATAAGTTCTTTCATGTTTGAAACTATTTAAAGGTTTTCCCAGAGTCATGGAAATAAACAGAGTTACGCCAACGGAAGTTCGGAATTGTCAATGGCCACAGGCTAAAATAGTTCCCGGAAGTGCTTGGTGGGCAGTTTGAATATATGTATACAAATATATAACTTTTTGGTAATTAGTAGTCAATAAATGCACTGGTGGCTATGTGGCTGAATGTAAGCCCAAGGGTCCAATCCTTGCCTGGCCTACTCAGAAGGCTGTCTTACCTACTCTACATGTAATTGTACTGTAGCCTACTCTTGTTGTTGTCGGACACCAAATCTGTCAAATGTAAAAATTCATTCATCAGTGAAAGTTCTTACTAGTCCACCGCATTACGCCTTCATCAGTACACTGATATATTGTAATTGTATGCAAACCCTCCCTTACCATGCAGCCTTTTGTGCGTTGTTTCGTGTTAATACTACTGCAGTATAGCACTCACGGGCACACACGCGGCATGTCGCTTGCGTGGAAAGGCCCATAGGATGCGGACGACGCTGAGTGATTTCATTAGCTACAGGAGAACAGTGCAGGAGGCTGTGTGGGTGTTGAATGAGGCGTTAGAATAGTCCTGACAAATCCGTAACATAATGGGCTAACTAAGGGCTGAGATTGAGGGCAGGCAGGTATATATTTTAATAGCTGCCTAGTGGCCCATGTACTGTGTGTGAGGATATTTATAATAATTTATAATCATTACAGTGTAGCCATTAAGCCCTACACCATATGCTTCAGGGTTGCTTGTGGTGTTTGTCGAAGTTTGTGTTTTTACGGATGTTTTTGCCAGCTGTGGGCCTTTTATAAACATGACTAGACAGCTAGTAGGTGTTGACTTCTGGCAAGCCCTGCTTGGACCTTCTGTGTTTGTTTGTATGAATATCACTTTTGCTGATTGTTCTGTCCTGTCAATTGTTCTGTTTTGCGGCTGTGCAGAGAGAGAGAGAGAAAGAAAGAGAGAGAGAGAGAGAGAGAGAGAGAGAGAGAGAGAGAGAGAGGGGGGGGTGATGGAGATAGAGAGAAAGAGAGTGAGAGAGAGAGAGAGAGAGCCCCGCCAGAGACAGACATACAGCAATAGGCCAACGTGGGTGTTGGTAATAAACGGAGTGCGTCAGACTTTAGTCTGCAGATATTGAACACGCAGAGAAACAGCCCTAGCAGAGGAGTGAATTAATATTAGCTTTGTCTCCAATGAAAGATAGCGTAGCGGAAAACAGCGGGGGGGGGTTTGAGCTGAAGTGGCTCAGTGTTTGCCACTTTAAGAACATGAAGCTTTACCCATATCGGGCTCTCCCAGTCCCTCCTTAACTCCCGGGGAGGGCTGCGGAGGGCCATTTTTTGACGATTTAGGAACTCATTGATTGTGTTGTGATGTTGTGATGTTGTGATGTGTGTGTGTCTGTGTTTGTGCGTGCGTGCGCGTGCAGCGAGCGCGCCCGCCTCCCCGCGAGAGATGCTGGTGTTGAAGGAGAGGAAGACGGATTACGAAGCGACGGGCAACGCCGGTTACCACAGCAACAAGGGAGAGCACACTTCCAGGAAGGACGCCATGGCAGGTCGGCATTCCATTCACCATACAGTACACACACGCGTACGCACACACACGCACACACGCACGCACGCACACACACGCACACACGCACACACACACACACACACACACACATTAGTTGCAGCTATCGTATAAGACGATGTTACACACACGTGCAAGCTCTACTACTAATAGCATAGTATCAAAATATATAGCAATAAAACATATATAAACAACCATGAACACAATTACAAATGTTAGATTTTAAGATAATAGTATAATTAGTCATGAGTTTAGTTTTATATCTGTGCTGATGATTTTTATCTTAAGCATTATGAGATCTCTTGGAGGGTCCCAACCCACATACTGAGAACCCCTGCATGGCTCCAGTTGCACTGTAACACTTGTCTTGTTGGCTCTGTGCCTCTGCAGGACAAATCTCTGGAGGGTCATCCACGCTGCACAGAGGAGCCTACGTGTCTCCTACTGATGACCTCAAATATAACCAGGTAGGATGGCGCAACAGATCACAACTATCGGTGCAAGGTGTTGTGTGAGCTCAGGATGTGTTAAATGATGCGCACAGCCTCATCGGCTTCCACCTGGTGTGCTTCCATTGAAATGTTTGGCAAATTATAAGTGGATTTTACAATAATCTTTCATTCATAAAAATGGTTTCCATGGTTGCCTTCATCGCTTCATGTCTTTATTGATACAGTTCAACGTAAAAATGTCTTGGCCATATGTGGTGTTTCTGGGGTTTCCATTCAAGGTTTCTTCAGAATGTAGGTGGAATACATGCAGGTGGATGTAAACCTAACTACTGTCTACAAACACTTTCTATTCATATCATGGGAGGCACTTGCACTTGCAACAATTGCAGCTATCACGGTGGGATATATACAGTTACTGTCTAATGTAGCAGTTGATGTGCCGGAAAGTCTGTTTTGTTTTTTTTTCGTCTTTCCCTCATTTATTTCCTTCTCTTTCCTGTAGCCCTTTAAAAAGGGATGCTGTCTAATTACATTAGCCAGGGAGCATGATGATCTCTGGTTCTCCTTCATCATCTTGCTTTTAGAGGTGTGTGGACATGCTTTGATGTGTGAAGCAGTAATTTGCGTCTCCTGTAGTGTGCAATGAAGGAGGAGTAATAGTAATTGTGGAGCTGGTTAAGAAAGCATTTTTAAGCTCGTTATAATGTAATGTTAATGCTGGGACATTGTGTGCTGTTTTGGTTTAAATGGGCGCAGAACAATAGCAGATTGGTGAGTGATGAAGGGGTTTTACACAATGACAAAATAGTTTTCTGTCGTAACAACAAACAGTGTTTTCCTTAGAAAGGCTTCTCCTGCAGCAGGAGGGGAGACACATACAGTATCTCATCTTCATCTCATAGGGTTCATACTGTATATTTAGATGTTTAAAGCATTGGTAATATTGAAAACTTAATGGACAAATAATAAGGTAAAATGTCTTTTATAGACACTATAGTTCTACAAAAGGTAGACCTCTAGTGACTTTTCATAGTGTAAAATGACCTAGATCTGGTTGATATTTTAGACACTATTATATTGAATATTTTGGGGAGAGAGAGAGAGAAGGAATAACAATGCCAACTTTGGCTCATCACATTTGAGCTTGAGTTGAGGCTAAGTAAAAGCCGCCATGTTACAGATTGAGGCTGAATCATAAAGGCAGCGTTATAGCTTCTCTGGAGACATCGGTGGAAATAATGTTCACCTGTGTTGTTCACCTGTTTCCCGGCCTCCCAGGTGTCGTCGCAGGGCTTGCCGTCAGAGCCGTACCCGCCCTTCCAGAACCCTCCTCCGCCCGGCGGCGGTGTCTACGAGGAGCAGGCCTTCTACGAGGACCAAGTGCACGCGGGCGGGCGCCCCCCACAGGGCGACCTCAACATGCACCTTCAAGGCCTCAAGTCCACGGGCAACTACGTGGACTTTTACTCGGCGTCGCGGCCCTACAGCGAGCTCAACTACGAGACCAGCCACTACCCAGCCTCACCGGACTCCTGGGTGTAGGGTGGAGGGCCGGGGGAGGTGGGTGGGGGGGAGGCCTCTCCCCCACACAGCTGGGAACAAGGTAGCAGGAAGCGGTGGAAGGACCCTGGGGGGCAGTGGTGGTGGGTTGGGGGACAGCCATGCATGTGCATGCATGCCACACCAACCACACATGACCGACACGCATTGTTTTCTACGGTAGCTTTCAAAATGCTTTCTTTTTTTTTTTTTTCGGGTCAGCGAGTGAGACGGTCGGCTTTGGAAGGTCTGCTAAGAAATAATGTAGCAAGAAAAGCTGGGATGAACGAGTCTTGGAATGTAGGGCAAGGAGATACAGTGAGAGGGAGAGAGAGAGAGGGAGAGAGAGAGAGAGAGAGAGAGAGAGAGAGAGAGAGAGAGAGCGAGAGAGAGGATTGGATGTATCATATAGATGGACATTGAAGGAAAAGTAAATACTGTGCAGAAGGACTCTTATGCAGCGCTGAGGTGTCAGACTATTCGGAGAGCGACCGGAATGTTTCGCAGGTCACGCAAGAGCGGGGAATGTAAATATGTGACATAGTGAGGTGGCTTTTATGTGAAGCACAACATTCAGCTATAGGACATAGTTGTCTGTCACAAATTGTTCCTTTCTCTATGCCTTTAGCGTGGCGTTATCCCCCTGTGTGCAAATATATGCTTCGAGGTTTCGTCATTTGTAACAGTTTTTCTCTTCTTCTTTTTTTGGCTTCTACTTTTTCAATTCTGGAATCTGGTTGTGTAGTATTGGGTGTACATTATGGAAACATCATGTAGGCTATTGTACATTGCACTAAATTCCCGTAGGCCGGTCTTGCTCACTTGCTGCCATGCCCAGAAAGCAGTATCCACACCGCCAACCTTTACCCGGCAAAACAATCCCCCACACTATGGCGGGACTTGAAGCGGAAGGTATTGCTCGCAGCTCCAACAGCCGAACAGAACACGGGACTGCAGGCGATACAACGACCGCAATGGCCCAAACTGCCGGGGAAAGGGGGGCTGAATCTGTGAAGGTTTTTTTTTACAGTGTTTTACTAGCTCATCTCGTTACATGCTGTTTCTTACAAATCGCTTTGGTTCTTCGACGGCCATCTTTCTGAAATTACAGCGCAAGGCATCCTTCTGTGTTCCACACGCAAGAC
Source organism: Amblyopsis hoosieri (assembly GCA_027564755.1). Taxonomy (NCBI): domain Eukaryota; kingdom Metazoa; phylum Chordata; class Actinopteri; order Percopsiformes; family Amblyopsidae; genus Amblyopsis; species Amblyopsis hoosieri. The sequence goes on from JAODUE010000009.1 coordinate 946,072, forward strand.
TTGTGTGAACTGTGCTTGATGTTTATATAAAAAAACGTGCCAAACTCACCCGTTGAGGTGGACAGGAAGTTACTGTTGGAGGAGACGGTCTGTTTCATCTTTGGACATTGGTTCTATTCATGCTAGGTTGTAAATGCTTTGTTTTTTTTAGAAACTGTGTTTTATTGGGACATCTGACTTATCTCTACCGGGACCTAAACAGACATGCACATGCACACACACATACACATACACATAGATACAACATGAAATATTAAATGGAAAAAGAAAACATGGAGGGACTATAATAAGTTGGAGTGTTGCTTCCTCCTAAGTTGTACAAAAATAGTTGACTTCTGTGTTGTAAAATATTCAATGTTTGAAGTACAGTTCGTTTTGGTTTGTTTTTTGTTTTTGTTTTTCTCAGAAATGGGTTGCAAAACTAGGTTCATGGTAGACACAACTGTTAATAGAGTATGGATATATATTATATAAATATAAATATATACTTTTTATGTGCAGATGTGTATGTTTCACTTATAGCAGCAACATTATGGAAAAAAAAATCTACATGTAGGAATTGTGTTCACTTTTTTTTCTTCCGATCTACACACTAAAATGTTGACTGTTTGTGTAGTAATGTTGTTGCTGTGTGGAGTAGGGTAGACCAGGGCCCGGTGATTCATGTTGTCGCTTTTCTGAACAAGATCAAATTGGTGCTACAACCGTCAAGATATTTCCTGTACAGTATGTGAAGTTGAAAGTGTGTACAGAATGCTGCTTGCTTGCTCATAGATGATTAATTACAGTACAAGTTAATGACTGTGACTATACAACTTTCAACACCCAATGTATTTAAAACCACTCACAAAAAAATGTTTACTACGCTCGGTGCGGCCTCCATGAAAGCGTGTTTCTCATGCTTGATGTGGGGGGTGTTTATTTTTGTTTTCTCAAGCCTCCCCAACTCCAAGCCTTCAGCTATGCCCGTCATTTGATTATTTTTTTTCTTGGTACAGTATGTGAAATGACACAAATTGCACTCACGTATGCATGAGTCTTTTGTCCCTGAAATTAAGCTGTGATGTTTTGAAGTGATAAAGGATGATATTTAAAGACCCTGGTCCTCCCTACCCACTGCTGTTAGACGTCCTAGAGGTCATCTTCCGATGCTTGAAATATTGATGACAATGCAATTCTCCCCCATGGAAAAAACACGGGCTGAATAACATACATATCCTATTTGTTAGTGAGCATTTGGAAACTGACAGCTTTACGTATGTCCTTGTGAGCCGTAGGGAGTAAACCTGACTGGATATACAGTATAATGTTGATATCTTTTTTGTTGCTAGACAAAATGTGTTTTAAAAAGACAATTGTTGAGTATTTCTATTGCCTCAAACAGATTGCAACCCCTCCAAAAATATAAATGGACCATCGAAGAGACTGCTTTTTGGAGTTGTTTGTTCTGCTGCCAAAGATGAAATTTGGGTCTTTTCTTTTGTGTTACCTTAAACCGCCTTGGTTCGGTTTGAATAAAAAGGTTCTGATAGGTTTTCCATGTATATTCAATTGATATGACCTGGAATTTTCCTTATGACATGAAAATAGGGCATATAATTAACAATGTATGGAAATCTATTCCTTTTAAGGAAGGAAATCTAACAGTGAGAGCTTTGAGTAAGAGCTTTTCAGTGCTGCAGGAATACAAGAGATGGAGTATTCCATTTTGCCCTTTAAAATTTTAATTGCATGGCCACTCATGAGATAATATGTAATTCTGGCCGGCATGTGTGTCTGTGTGTGCGTGTGCATTGAGTAGGCTATGTGAGTGGGTGGGTGGGTGCATGCCAGCGTATGCATTTGTGTCTGAATTCATGTCGGTACAATGGAAGGTTCCTGCACGTATGCGAACATTTGTGCAAAGTTGCGCACACTGACTTGTAGGAACAGTCTTGTGATTTGTGATTATATGGTCATTAGTGAACTCTAGTGGTGAATATAGGTACTGTTGTGTCGGTCAGTCCGGCGGCCATTTTAGCCTGTGAAAACTGCCCCTCTGCAAGGCGACTATATTCAGTTAACCCACTATTGTGCAAGAGTTTTGGTTTTCTCTTCTGGTTTTTAGAAACAATTACGGAACCCATTTCACACATTTTGTTTATTTCTTTTCTTCAGTGCAAAAGGAAGTATACAGTAGCACAACTCACTCATGGACAAGAGGTATTTAAATGTCTGGGTAACTGGGTTGTCAAGAGAGTTACAGCAACATATACTGATAAGCATATATTGCATATATACCAAGCCCTACTAAACCAAAAAGTGTTTTAACCATTTTTTGAAGAATTCAGGAGGATGTAGGCTATTTGAAAATTTCTAAGGCAGGCTACTCAGACAGAGTTAAGGAAACCTTACCCACCCAAGCTATACAGTAGCCTAGCCTTTATTATACTGTATATGCATAGGCTAATGGAAGCGATGGGCTGCAGAGATGCTACAGCCTAGAGCTGTAAAGAAGCCAAAAGCATTTTGTATTTTAGAATGAGACTCACAATTATATTGAATGTCATGAAAACATGCTAATTCTAGAATCATCACATTACTCAATTAGGATATTTTACCCTGCGGTATTAAACCATCAGGAAAATACCATTAGAAAAGCAATACCTTTAGGAACCCGTTACACATTTCTATTGGTATTCTATTGTGCATTTTTTCCATTTCTTTTTTTTTTCCTGGTTTCTATGTTGTTGTTTTTTTTTTCTCTTATCAGAACTGAAATATAGTATGTGCTGGATTATACTCTATATGTGTAGTGACTAAATTGAAAAGCTAAGCAAAGGATTTAAAATATCTACCCATGGCAAGTGAAAGTGGAATGAAAGACAGGACAAAAATGTTTTGGATGAGAACTCTTCTTGCGAGCAAACACAGCCGTGATAACGTGCTAAGCCTGTAAACAAGAACACTAAGAGGTGCACAGAGCAGAAATATACTCTTTATTGAAAAACAAACATGATATTGTATAACAATACTGGTAGGTAAGATAACTGTACGTTCTTGATATATGGAGTTTGAGTTTGGACTATGATAATATAGGATGATATAGGTGCATGAAAGACATCAACAGCAAAGTTCAACTATTAATTCACAGTTCAATAAATGGCATAGCTGTCAGGAGGATTAAGTTCAATCAATCTGGAATGGATGGATGTATGTTATCAGATGCCAAATACCTCAATATACTATAGATACAATATAACTATGTCTATGTCTGTGCCTCATATTGGTAAACAAAGTGTAAATTGCCTCAGATATGAATGTTCCTTAAAACAAAGTGATGCTCCAGTAATGCCATTAACCTATTGAACATGAATAGCTGTCATTATCATAGTTATCATTCTAACTTGTGATTAATTAACGGCTTTGGTCAAACACAAAACAGTCGCATGCTGTAACAATGGACACGTGATGTCTTTGAAGCTACAGTTTGAGAATCATATTCGTAGAGGGTTGTGAGTAACCGACCAGTCCAGTCACCACAGTCCAGAGACGAGCGTTTCAAAGAACACAAGTGGCTCAAACAAGATGTCCATTTGATGAGGATACTGTACCAGAATATCACAACAACATTGTACAGTATAACAGTGAAATCCTACAGCATCCTCTGGGGAAAGTACTCATATGTCCACTCTCCCCGAGTCCTCACAAGAGCAGTCACATTTATACATTACCCAAAGAATGTATGGCCTGCATCATGGGAATACACACTGGTTACTACTGTTTAGTTTGGTGATGGGTTGGGTGATTGCGGTATCCCAGCATGCAATGCAACAATGCATGTAAGTCACACTGCAGATGGTTTCATTTTATGTCAGAATAATCCTGAGTGATCTTTCACAAGGCTCAACCACCTTAGCAGCTAGCTGTCAATTTCATTTTTCTTTTGTTGAACAGTATGGGTCTATTTCTCGGCAGGTAAAACTGCTTCTGAATTCAAGGGTTCCCTATGCTTTGCTTCCCTATCAATATGTATGTCTTGTTCCTTTATGTCACTTTTGTTTTATCACGTCCACTCATTCCTTCACTGCAAACAATTCCCTATCAAATATAATTGCAAATATATTAGTTGTAAGCTTTCTTATGCTTAAAACAAGTAATTTTGGCTGCCAGTGCAGTAAGTGAAATTCACTTGATAAGATTTCTTAAATTAATTGCATATTTACTTAATTTAAGTCACTAGATAAACAATTTAAATTAGAAACAAGTCCAACTAGATTTAAAATCTAAAAACAAGATGACCACACTAAGTTAGATGTTAGTTTTTGCAGTGTGCTCTCTTGATATTTTAACTGGTCTTTCTCTGCTCAACTCCCTGAAGGTTGGTGTCAGCGATTGTTAAGCTAACATACTTTTTTGTCAAATTCATTTAATATCTACTCAAGGTCCGCTTCCTGCCCATTCTGTGTGCGTGCTGAAAAAAATATTCGGTGTCTAAACACAGTCCTGGCTATATGTAAATGGTAACACAAGCAAAGTGGTGCAGACCGCACCACACAACAATACCCTAGCCTTGGCAATATGTGTCCAATGTGAGCGGGTGGAGCACCCTATGGCATTGAAGGGAGAGGTGTTTGTGTTTTGATCATATTCAAATATCAATAGTCTTTCTCCAGCATCAATGACTCTACCTTTAATTTCTGGACACGGATCGTCCAGTGGCCTGTCCTCAGCCTGACACCTCCATTCATTTCAACCTCTTCTCCTCATGCACTCCCTCTTCCCTCCTTTCATCCAGCCGCTCCTTGTCTCCTTTTCACCTCCTCTTCATCGCAGGGCGCCTCCTCATGCTTTCGTCCTCCAGCCTCCCTTTCTTCATCTTCTATGTGCACTTGGGGACCTGGAGGTAGTTGGGGTCCAGGCCCGCCCTGCGCACCCCCAGCGAGGTGCAGGCGTGGGCCGGGGCCTTGCAGAGCCTCAGGCGGGGCACCGCAGGGCTCGGCCCCACGCTGCTCCTCCGCAGTATGTTGAGCGGCAGCAGGCTGGCCCGCCGCACGGACGACCCGAAGACCGCCCCCGGCGGCAGCCGTGCCGGCTGCAGGCTGGCCCTGCGCTCCGTCTTCCTGGGCACCAGGAGGCTGCGCGAGTCCTTGAAGAAGCTTTTGTAGTTGTGGAGCCTCTCAGGGCCCGTGCGCTTCAGCTCCAGCACGCGCTGCCTGTGGAGGATCTCTTGCACGGCGCGGCGGCGCTTGCCCACGCGCGGCGGGCTACCCGGGCACACACCGTCTGGCAAGCGGTGGCGATGAGCGGGCTGCGGAGGCTGGTGGTGACGCGCACATTGTAGTCCAGGACGCCGTCGTCTGACGGGTTCACCCTGTTGCTGAAGTAGAAGGTGAAAGGGCAGCAGGATGTCAGGCTGGTGAGCCGTCTCCAGCTGGACTTTGGTGCTTGGGCCTCCTCCACCAGCTCCTGTAGAACAAAGAGAAGCGTAGAGACATTTAGGGCCACCCCCGGATAAGATGGAATGTGTTTTGATTCAGAGCCCTTTCCTGATTGGTTTAAAACCTTGCATCTGTACCTTCCTATCACAATCTCGCACATGCACAGTATTGCAGGCTTTGTGATGGCTACGGATATTGATGATTTGTTATCTCTAGACCAGAGCGCTACAGTACATTAACATTTTAACAGTTACAGCCATATAGCAGATGCCTTAACCAAAATAACCCTACAACTACTGCATGTGTCAATTAATAGCTATATGCTATAGCTAGGTCATATGTCTAATTATCGTAATCAGACGTTCTAATATTAATGACCAGCAGCATGTCGTCATCAGCGCCAACTTAGTTACACATATGCATATGCAACATGCATTACCTATTAACGTACCATTCGATCCTAACGTTAATGCTGACACCTTCACATTTCTGTCCAAATGAAAGGATATAGCGTTCTGCGTTTATTATCATCCATTGCATTTCATTTCACTATGAGCACACTATATCTGAGGTTCCTGTATACAGCTGTCTGATGTAACTGCATTAACCTGTAGCTTGGGCCATTCCAGGGGGAAAGAGAGGCAGAACTGCTCAGCGCACGGCTGGGCCATCAGCCTCTCCATCAGGTTGGCCGTTTCATATCGGCCCGTGAAGAGGGCCCATTGACGAGGGGTCATCTTCCTACCGTAGTCCCGAGCCTCCACATTGCCTCCTGGAAATACAGTATGCGACATTTGGTCTGGAGAGGGTTGTGACTCAAGATCTAGTCCCTATTGTAATATTTTGTTTACTAAATATAATAATGTTGCATTTGAAGGACATTCATGTTCTTCATGTACAATACAATAGACTCATACAGCACATGGATCAATAAGTGAATCATGGATCAATAAACAATGAAAGAGGTGAGGATAAAGTACAGGGGTTCTCAAACTTTTCAGCTCGCGACCCCCCAAAATAACAGTGCCACAGACCCCCGCGACCCCCACGACCCCCGCTATCCCCAGAGGTGGTAGAAGAATAACAGCCATATTAATATTTGATAGTATTTTAATGCAGGCTAGTAGCAGAATACATAAAAGTAATGTATAAACTGTACTATTACAAACTAGTAAATTAAACTACAATATGCCATTTTAATCATTTTCAATTGTTATTTCATTTCTGAAAATAATCTTGTGACCCCCTCCTCTGTGTCTTGCTACCCCCTGGGGAGTCCCGACCCCCAGTTTGAGAACCCACTGGCCTACAGGGAGCATCATTGTAGATGCAGCCCTGGCAATGAGGCTAGTTCTGTGAGGGTCACCTGCCAGCATCAGTGCCCTGACACAGTCTGACCAGCCCTGCATGGCAGCTTTCATCATGGCTGTGAAACCGTGACAGTTTCTCATCTCTAGGTCCAGCCTGGGGAAGTAGTTCAGCAGGTAGTTGGAGATCATGATATGACCTGCGGGACAGAAACAGGACATTCCACCAAGAATAGATGGACAACCCTTGGCACACACTGCCACAATACTCCACAGTATTGAGCCACACTTTGACTTCATACTGGACAATGTCATTTCTTCCACGTGCCTTAACCTCCTGACAACATAGGGATGTGTAACATCAAACTGAAGGTGTCTCTCTGTCTAACATTGACGACAATGTTGTCTCAGTTAACTGTAGGCCTTAATCCTTTAAGCCTGGGTCTGCAAGATAACATGATAAATTACTTCTTCCTTTTAACACATTAGTATTTTTGATGGTGGTAGTAGTCCAGGTAACATTTCATGACTGCTTTTCTGGATAAAACCTTCAGAATTTCAAGAAGTATGGTTTTCTCTGAATCTCTGTCGACTCTTACTTGTGGATTTTCTAATTTCACCTCTCCTTCCCTGAGGTGTATGAGAGTACTTTGTCACAAAAGGGGATCAATAGCCCCCTTAATGTAGCAGAAAATGAAGACCAGTCTGGAGCTATTCATCACAGACCACAATAGGACATTACTCATGATTAGCAGATGTGCAGGCCAGGGCTCCGCAGGTCGGATACATGTGGCTGTATTGATGTGAAATTCATTACTTTTGCGGTTTATACCAGCATTAGAAAAAATTTGTTTTTGTTTCAAACTTGTCCAAGGCAGGCATAGCTCTATGCCATGGCTTACAGCCACATTTGCTACTTGGACATGTTTCTACTTGACAAAAAGGCTGGGGCAGAAAGGTTTTTTTCAGGTCACTATAACACAATTAAACAGGGGACCTTTAAAATACGCCAAATCAAATGAATTGACATTTCCCCATCATGTGATTTGTTCCTATATTTAGGGTGTTTTCTGCCTTTATTTTTGGCTCAATTCCATGCATATCCTTCCATCCTTAATTTAATAACAAAATGTAATTTAAATAATATTTCCTCTTTCTGGTTATTGATTTTCAACCAATCAATCAACCAATCAATCAATCAATCAATCAATCTTTATTTATATAGCACTTTTCATACATATTCATGTAACACAAAGTGCTTCACACTACAACGTCATTAAAAACAATACAAAATGAGTAAAAACAATACCAGGGAC
>JAODUE010000009.1:960042-989412 GCA_027564755.1 Amblyopsis hoosieri
TATGTATATATATATGTATGTGTATGTATATATATATGTATGTGTATGTATATATATATGTATGTGTATGTATATATGTATGTGTATGTATATATATGTATGTGTATGTATGTGTATGTATACATATATATATATGTATGTGTGTATATATATATATGTATGTGTGTATATATATATATGTATGTGTGTATATATACATATATATGTATGTGTGTATATATACATATGTATGTATGTGTGTATATATACATATATGTGTGTATATATATACATATATGTGTGTATATATATATATATATGTGTGTATATATATATATAAATAATATGTGCGTGTGTGCATCAGTGTTTGCACACTAGTGCTTTTTGCATTAGCAACATTAATGGCATAATAAAATTTAATGAAATTTGAATTCTTGATAAATTCAGCTTCAAGACTGAGGGCCTTATTTTAATGATCGAAACGCACGGTCTAAAGAGCGAGTGCATTCATGCCATGTCCAGTTTTGCTAGTTTAACGGCAGATAAATCTGTCACTGCGCTGAGAGCATGGTTTACAACGGTTGTACTTACTCTATTCATTATACAGTACATGAGCTGTTTTGGGCATAACATACAATAAACCAGTGTCTGCTCCCATTTCTTTTAAAAGCCAGGCACGCTTGCACCTTGGCAAATGGCTCATTTGCTCGTTCACAAAGTGAAATAGTCCACATTGTGCTATTTTTTATTTCTAATCCTTTGCATGTTTGTATGCTCCTGCGCTTCACTGTGTATGTAGCAAGCAGAGTCTATCTGCAATATCTTGACCATGTGCCATTAAAATAACAGTGACAAAACTGTACCATTGACTTCACACCAGGGTTTTTTATTGGTCAAACGCACAATAGTTTTCCATGATTCACTATAGCAATGCACCAGCAATGTGCCTGATCACGCCTCATTTTAGACCAACTCACCCACGGGCACAAGTGCATTCGCTAGTTAAACAATGGAGACACTGGACGGGAAAATGACAACTGCGTTTGTCTGAAACTAGGCAAAGACATTTGAGTCACCGCTTTGTGCCGGATGTAAGATAGGGCCCAAAAGCAATATGATAACAAAATCATCGCCACATACAAATCAATTGCTTTGACACAAATGCACAAGACATCAGATGCAAACAGCTTCCCTATTTAAAGCAGAACCTTGTCTGCAGCCCTAAGTCTAGAGCCTAGAATATACAGCAATACATAACCTACTGTAAGGGCAAAAAAAACACGCATTAAACAGTGGGTCAAACAATACACATACTGTAGCACGTGTCTAAGCACACATACCGACCGGTAACTTTTACAGTAAATACAACATCCAGCAGTGCTACAGGCTCTTCACATGACATTCACTGTAGTTAACCAGCCCAGGAAGCCAACTTTAGGTCATCAATTCATTACCGTCTTTATCCTACAAGGGTAACAGTTTGACCCTCACACGACGGCCAATGGGTCATTGCAAAAATGGCCAGGAGTGAATGACGGGGTGAGTGTAATTTTCTATTAGGCCAATAATAATAGGCAGTGCAATGTTCGTGGCTAAATCCGGAATACATTTGAATACATTTAGAGATATGTGAACAGGGGAACCGGTGCCTCCAAGGGTATTATGTTATGTCTCAGCTTAACTCACCGTGCATCCTGGCGTTGCTACTGTACGTATATGCTTGACAGCTCTGGCAATCGTGCACAGACACACGTGCATGCATGTACAGTTCGGATATCATTGTCACTTCAAAGCTGCTGCAGGCTTCCTTCTGCTGACACACACGCGCGCACGCTCACACACACACACACACACACACACACACACACACACGCACAGTATTCAATAATGCAGGAGCAAAAGGAACACGATATGGGAGTTTGTTGAAAGAGGAGACTCGGCATGCTGCGTCGGGTCACCACCGGACTGTTGGGTCAAAAATAGACTGCGCGCTCAGCACAGTTTAATATCAAGGCGTCGGAGCTATCCGTAGTCAGGAGGACGCTCCACGCTGAGGTAAGGTTGGCCTAAATGTTGCAGGCCAATGAGTGCTGTAGCCTACAGCAGGCTGTTCAGCCTCCCCTGAATATTACCCAAAAAAAGGGTGAGAGGGGAGAGAAAACACAGCCGGCTCGATGATATTACACAAGGCGCACATACAGTGCTGTCAGCACTATTCGTTTACATTTACGGTATTTGGAACACACCTATATGCAAAGAGACGTACGTGTCAATAATTGGACAGGGCATACACCAGCAATTGTAAGCAACCGATAGTACATTCAAATATTAAATTAGAACCATGTCAATTTATCAATAAATCATCAAACTAAGTTGTTAAAGTTGCCTAAATACTAAAGTGGTTCATACATAAGAGCAGAACAGGGGCATTATATATTTATTTTTAAATAAGTAGAGAGATTAATTTGATCCGAAGACCACAGGGAGCCTTGCCACATGCCAAGTGCACTCACACACACGCACGCGCACACCAGGATGGAAACTCAAACATTAATGTTCACACACACACACACGCACACACACACAGGGAGAGAGAACTTTACACACCAGTGGAAGTACAGACATCCTCATCAACTGTCTCGTTTAGTGTTAAGTGTGCTACTTAATAATAGCACACTATTGACGTCAGAACCCCTCCTTCCACACACACACACACATCTGCAGCCTAGTCCATCTTTAGCAGTCATCGCCTTCCTGGAGCAGATATGAACCATTTTGCAACACCTCAGCAGAACCTGTCATTCCGAATCGCATAACCAGACATCTCACAAGCCAACTTTTCAGTGTTGCACGTAAATTGGGGATTTTTGTTCCACATTGACAGCACAATTGATATTTATTTTTAGTCTATAGTATATCAATTTTTGTAAATTCCAGGAGGTTATATTAAATTTATAAAATAAAAAAATATATGGAATGGGGCAATATCCAGTTAATTATACATTGCGCACAAATATCTACCAATATGTAACATATTGGATTTAGGCACAGAACACAAGTATGTATGGCAGCGTTAGATGCCTGAATGGCAGTGTTTGCTGTGGATCGCACTGATTACCAAGACAACGGGAGGATAAACCCTAATTACATCACGCAAAAGGTTGTGAAATTATTTTCAAATTGCAACAGAACACATCTTAAAACGAAACAAATGGGGGAGATGAGATGAAATAACAACAAACTGTTTAGAGGGGGTTAAATATTTGTTTTCTTTTGAGATGCACTCTGGTTATGTTGTTATGTACGGGGGGGGAAGATGAAACTTGCCTCTTATCGTGCTGTGTTTATTGCCGTCTGCTTGCCTAAAATATAATCATTGCTTGTAAGTCTTCGCCTGACTTACTGCTCGCAGGGATAACAAGGGAGTTAAACACTTATAAGCTTTTAATTTATTCATTTGTATGCACATTGTGTGTGCAGTATTTAGACAGCAGACGCTGTTATATCAAATGTAATTGAACTCCTGTGCACACACCATGTTAAACGTCAACATCGGCATAAAAAAAAAATAAAAAAAATAAAGTGTTTGTAATCTGCTCCTGACTTGGATTGGCTAATATAATGGTAAAGGTAGCGCTTCTTGACATGCATCGATGTTCGGGATAGTTTTGCTTTGAATTTATCACCAAGTCTTAGCAGCTGACTGGTAGATATTTCTCCAACCGGCCTGGATATCTTTCTGTATCATTCCTTCATTCTCTGTCTTTCTCTCTGCCGCCTTCTGTCTCTCTGTGGGAAAGATATTTCTGTCATGCGTCCTCATTAAATCATAGACTAGCAACACACTAAGTTGAGGATAAATCTTCAAAACACACAGACATGCGCGCGTGTGAAGAGCACATACAGTACACACCCGGTATCTTTCATGCGCAAACTCGAGCGCATTAAACTCTGCAGAGATGACTTTGCCTAATCCCAAGTTAATGAAAGCAAGAGTCTGCAAACAACCGCAGGTCCAACAATGTCTTAGAATTTGCCAGGACTTTACACATTCATGGTAAAATGAATGGAATTTAGAGAAATGGCAATTCCATAAATCTTACAGTATCTTCCTAATCAAAGCCATAGAAACACATTTACTTCAAGGATATAAGAAAATCATAATTTTAGCTGAGGTCAAATGTATAATCTACTGAGGTAAAAATAAATAAATACTGAGAAAATGTCTTGTCCCAGGTAACTACAGCCAAGCTGTGAAGGACAAATGGTCTATTTTCTCATTGGTATGGACTTTGTCCTGTTGGACGTTGGTATAATAGAGGTGTGCATGTCCTTTATATCTCTGAGTATAGTAGTATAAAAACAAAAGAGCTCTACGTTATTTACAGTACAGCATTGAATCTTTAAAAAAGAAGACAAATATTATATTATATGTTTTGGACAAGGATACACTAATTTAGCTAATGCTTTGTTTAAAATCTGATGATTTCCTGGTTTCTTTTCCGGGCTATTAAAAGGTAAACCTCTGCAGACCAGGGACGGTTTGTTCCTTATAGGGTGATTGGACGACGATTTGGGCGACGATTTCAAACTTTACCAGTGTAGTGCTAGCTGACTGTCCTGCCTCTAAATATCTTAATGCAATCAGCGTCGTACATATAGCCTCCAGCCGTTCTGTCTGCATGACTTGTGAAGTAAGTATAATAATAATAATGATATTAATAATTTGTAGGATCGTCTAGAGTGACATGACATGACAACTGAATCAGACTATTATGAATTAATGTATTTTCATTATCAATCTAAAGTGTGTTATGTAGCCTTCATTATTTAAGACATGTATTTGATTAATTAAATTGTAAAGCAGACATCTCTGCTTGTTTAGCCTATATGTTGCTATCTAGGGGTTAGGCTAGTGGTATTGTGATACTAGTGAGGTGAAAAGAAAAACTAAAACAAGATATTGTAGGCTACAATGTAATGTGACAATAGCTAGTTGACTTAAAGCTATAGTAAGTGATGTCACTGTCAATTCACAATAGGCTATATCTCCTTGGACTTATAGCTACCTGTTCTTTGTGCTGGATACAATCTTATGTTTGTAGCCTACACACAGCCCTGGCTCTGTAAATAGTAACACTAACAAAGTGGTGCAGATCGCACCACACAACAATATAGCCTGTGTTTTCAGTGCGTGGTGAGCAGAGCATCTTTTGGTAGCAAGAGGTTATTTTGTTTCAAGTTTTTTCTAGAATGATTTACTTGGGTACCTGTAATTTGCCTAGGCTATTGAACGGGTCACAATAACAATACAGTTGCCCTCCATAATTTAATGAGCAGGTGCCGTCACTGCTGTAGACAGAATCTGATTGTAGGGAATATATAACAGGCTGGGGATCTGCATATCTGCACTGCAGTTTGTGACAACGTCAGCAATTTGCCCTTACATGAAATGTGATCCTAGCCTGGTGCTCTACAAATTAAATTAGCCCATCTGTTGCTGCCAGGCAGGTCCGTTTCTGATACTACAGACACAATTTGAAATAGTCTGTATAGATTATGCATAGGTGACATTTCTAAATAGTAATAATTCAACATGCAGCATCACTCACACACTACAAATGTGGGTATTGTTAATTCGACAAAAACAAGTGAATTCTTCATGGGTTCTTTGTTTTTCTAATTGTAGACAAAAACCGATGTCACAAAAAATTGTAAACGATGTACTATATTTTTACAACTACGTTTATTATTCTGCAAATATAAAACATTAGGCCACAAGTGAAAGCACTCAACAGTAGGGGAGAGTTTCAGGTTGATGGAATACATTTAATAAGCAAATAACTAAAGCAAGAGAGAACAACAAAAAAAGGCTAATATTTCCAGTCACAAGCCTCAAAAAGCAACATCTAATTTCTCACCTTTCCATTCCATACTTCTCGGTTTAACCACTCCATCCACGTATTGGCAGCGAGGAGAATAAAAAGTTTAAATCTCATCCCTTGGGATGACCTCGGCCATCCTGGCTGAGCGGAGGGATCACATTTCAGGACATTCACGAGTGGAGGAGTTTAGAAACCACACAACAATGTGGAGGGGGTTGTGATAAATTATGAATGACGTTGGCTTTGCTTCCTGTACATGTCATGAGCAGAGGTTTTCACATAATCAGGTTCAGGGCAGGGGGACAGCAAGGTTAAATATAATTTGTTCTATTTTATATATTTGTAAGGCGTGTGTATGTGGCTAACAGACTGTCTTTTCATTCCCCCCGTAATGACTCATGCTCTACTTTAGATTAAATGCCCGAGGATGGAACGGAAGTCATCGACGCGACAAACAGCATGGCGGCAAAGGGAACACTTGGTCTACGGCAGAAGTGCAATGTTTATTAGGGCAGACGAGAGTATTCAGGAGCAACTGGATACAACAAGAATTATGTACTTACTCGTGGGTATCAAAGAACCACTGAGCAGTGTCGGCAAAAGCTGAAAAAACTGCGTGCTCAGTATCTGAAGGTGAGGGATGCATTCTGTAAATCTGGTAGCTCGTCGGACATCAAAGACATATTCCAGTGGAATGATTTTGAGGACAAAATAATTAGTAGCCAACCTAATGTTTTTGAGTAAGCGTGCCCTGGCCCTTAATGTTAACTGCAGTGACGCCAGCAACGGCAAACGGCATGCCGTTGAAAGTTTCAATATTTTAACTTTTTGCCGTCCTCCGCGATGGCATTTACAACCGGATGTTCGTAGCTCCCTCACACACACGGAGAACACATAGACAACGAGGAGGTAATACTTTTGGTGCTAGAATACAATACAAAACTAATTACATAAAACAGTTGCTACATAAATAATTGTGTTGAATATATTTTTATTCATCGCCATAGCAACTGCCATTCCGTTGGACTTTTACGCCGTGCCGTCCAGAAAGTGTTTGCTGTCTACCGTCTGCCGTGTTCAATGTGAACGCATTAGTATGCCCTAAATGTCTGGCTGTTTTGCTGAGCCATGAGGATGTGACTTCCATAAGGCTTGAAGTGTATGGGTTCAATTTAACCAACTCTAAAGAAAGCAACAAAATGCCCATTAGCCTGAAGCCATTTTGTGTGTACACTGCACGGCATGTTACATGCAATAAGATTGATTGTATTGACTGTATTAAGGAAAGGAAATTGTTAAAGGCATCTGAATATACTTTTTTCCAATAGGTCTATCATAAATGATTAGATTTTGCCGTAATGTTTTAGTAAACTGATTATTGTAATCGCATTGCATTTAATCCCATACTCTGCTGTCTATTTCAGTGACGTGACTGGCCTTCCGTTATGATGACGAGTCAAGATAACAACCAGTGCCACTGCAGGAGTGCAGGACAATCTGTCTCGCTACTCCGAAACACGGAGCAGTTCCACTTGGTTAGACTTGACAGCCGAGACTAGAATCTTTCCTGCCCTCCTACTGAAAATGCATTGGGGTGTATGCGCGCACACGCACACACACACACACACACACACACACACACACACGTTTGTGAAGTTCTACTAGTAAGGTCCTATTCAAATGCAAAGGTTTGCACCCTGGAAAGCATCACAGCAAAATGCTTCGCACACACTGAAATACATATGGATGAAAGCAAACAAACGCTTGAGAACAAGTGCAAAATTCGCACACAAAGTTGCTGGAAATGTCACGTACGCACACATTTGCACGCACTCGAAAGAAGCGATACAAACACGTGAAGACAATATGCCATCAGACATCTGCTCGACGCCTGTCTGTAATTGTGTGTTAAGTGAAAGAGCGGAAGGCATTTATCACTCTGACGCCTTTTGGGCGAGGCGCCCGACGTCGTCGACACCTCAACCGCAAGCCGCCGCCACTCCTCTCCTCCTGGTCTCTATTGCTCCCTACTCACTTAGCTCCTCTCCATTCTGATAGCAATAGTTTTTGTTCCATTGTATTTCCATCCTCTCTCTCCCTCCCTCCCCCAATCCCAGTATGTGCTGAAGTAAAGTCATGCTTGACTGTTAACCTCTGACCTCTCCTGACACACACAACCAAATGCAAAACGAAGGAGGGAGAACGAAATAGAGAGCGAGATAAAGAAAGAGAGAGAGAGAGATAATAAAAGACACTGAAGCAATATAAAAGTGATCAATTAAATGAATTCACTTAGTTCAATTAAACTTATTGATATAAACTTAAAAACATTGCTAAAACATGAATAGATAAAAAGATAATTCCATTAGCATTAGCCTGCATAGGTGGTCAGGGATTGTGTGGATATTGGTTTTAACACAAATCAGTGTCAAAAAGACATGTTACATTGTGACAGACAGTTTGCCGTGGTTTACAGTAGTGTCATCGTGCGTGTGTGTGTTTGTGCGTGCGTGTGTGTGTGTGCGTGCGTGCGTGTGTGTGTGGCGGATGGCTTTGGTTTTACCACATTCACGTTACTCAGTCCCTGGCCTCACAGCAATACCAACTGACTGTTTTCCTGTTAAAATGACAGGGTCTAATAGAATAAATAAGGGCCCCTATTTATACCTGTCTGTTGCCAAGGGACTTGCAGCCAGACACACACACACACACACACACACACACTAGGATGGGGGTTAGTGCAGAGCTAACACCTGGCTTGGCAGAAGGTTAGTAGGGGTTGTGGACCGAGGGCACAGTGATTTAATTGAGAGAGAAAGTGGGGAGAGATAGCTGAAAAGAACAGGGGGGTATAGTGGTGGTGGCGGCGGGGGGAAGGTTATTCAGTGATCTCTGACGGCTGTCATGTTTGTGATTTTCCCGGCTTTGCAGGGAGTGAGGCACTTGAAAAAAATGTTTGTGGCGATGTTGTATTGTCGTGTTTTCACATGCTTTTTTGTTTTTCCTGAAGCATGGCGATATTCTAATTTTAATGATTCCCTTTATTTATTTAGCTATTTATTTTACTTGGGGGAAGGTGGAGGGGGGGGGGGGGGTGTTAGAAAATAATCTGAAGTGTGTTGAGCTCACTGTTCTACCCAAATATTCACGAGGCAGCTCCATCTGTACAG
Source organism: Amblyopsis hoosieri (assembly GCA_027564755.1). Taxonomy (NCBI): domain Eukaryota; kingdom Metazoa; phylum Chordata; class Actinopteri; order Percopsiformes; family Amblyopsidae; genus Amblyopsis; species Amblyopsis hoosieri. The sequence continues at coordinate 969,077 of JAODUE010000009.1, forward strand.
ACAAGGCAAGCTAATTAGCGCTAATAATAGCAGCCATGCAGTGTCTATTCAGAAAGCAATAGAAGTTAAATTCTGAATGTGTTCCAACAGTTCTTCGAATGCATTTGTAACATGTATTTATTTTCAAAAATGGGTTCTCTAGTTTCTGGTTTTGTGTGGACCCAACAGAGATAATCTGGCCCACATATGCTGGGTTTTCCAAATAAACATATACTGTATTAAAGGGCAATTGCAGAAAGAATATATGGACAATCAGGCATTCTTCAATGTCTTAAAGACAGGGTCAGTGATGCTTAGTCATGCTTACAGTATCGCTCCGCGGTCCTCCGCGACGACAACTCACAACTCTCACCGCTTGTTGATACGAGCGGTGTTTGCCATTTGTTTATGTTCCTATTTACGGAGCCAGGGCTGTGTGGAAGAATCAGATTATTTTTTATAATTTTACTCAGAGAACAGTAAAATAGCAAAATGCGAGGATATTTGTTGAATTTGACAAAAAGTGTATTAGGTTACATTTAGCTTGGAATAACTGACTATACCTTTAACTTCAACGACTACTGTACAGTTATATGTTGTAGCCTATATGTCAAGGACTATTCAAACACGACTCTCAGACTGTTGAATGAGCTTTCAACTTGCTGAAAAGGGTTTATGATGGCAGCCCTACCTCTGGTAACCTGCAGATGTAAAACACGCTTTGATTTGACTTCATTTAATTTCCTCCTCTTTAATCCTTGCAGAGGTTCTTCCAAATAGCCTGAACTTCAAAAAAGGTATCACATTATTATGTCAAACAATGTGTCTGCCTCTGTACAAACCCTACCGATATGCACATTGTGGCAACACATTTACTCTGGTCTCGGTCCCGGTAATTGAGGTTGTGTGTCCAACAATAGGAAACGCTCATCGTGGCCGACTGCGGTGAAGAAGCTGTCATTAATCACCGAGACAAGTCCTTGTGCACACACACGCACGCACACGCACACACACACACACTGGCCACAGCTAATGAGCTATGGCACCCCGCACGCTGCCTCTCCACAAACATAACTGATGAAGTGATGATAGCAGACAGAGCGTACATGTCTTTTCTGTGTGACGGAGAGAGCTTCCATGGGCCTGGGTCATTAGGAAACAGCCGATGCGCGTCTTTAATTACCTTTACATGGCGATGCTGTGTGCTTCCGCTCCTTTTGACTCTCTCTCTGCCATCCCGAAGGGCTTTGTCCTACCGTAAATTGATATCCACGCATACAATTCCACCGCAAAACAGTGAACAGTGTGCAGCCTGATCTAAAACAGGGCACAGGCTTTTATTACATCCCGTTTTCAGTGATAGGGGACGGGCATGCTGGGGGTGTATTTAAGCATTTATAGTGGATATTCTGTGGTATAAATAAAAGTCTATGCCGCTTCATAGGCCCTTTTATACATCTGAGCAAACAGAAGCAAATATGAACACAATACATACCAGAAGCGCATGATGATGATGGGTGGATTTCTAACTAACTTTACAAGTCTAAAGAATTAGCCATGATTCGTTGAATTCCAATCAGTATTTCAACTGCATTGTTTAGGGAGATGCAACATTGGTGCAGTATGTCTCCATGTTGTCCTTCACTGTGGACAGAGTTGCGCTGATCACACCATCTTGTGCTATGTCATCGTAGGTATTAGGAGAAGTTAGTTTAGGTGTCTTGGTGAACACCTGCACACGTACCGTAGCCAGACAACCTGCATATGAGGCGCGAGTGGACCAGCGTTAAATCAACGTTGCATTTTCCACAGTGAAAAGAGAGTGAGACAAGGCGAGACCGAGATACGAAGAATAAGAAAATGTGAGTGACATTTAGCTGTAAATTGTTAGGCTGTGTGTGTGTGTGTGTGTGCGACCGGTACTGTACTGTATGTCATAAGTGGCTGAAAATGAAAGAGTAATGGACTTTTCATGAGTGTGTCTAAAACTGGGTTTTCTAACGCCATCTGTCAACATAAAAGCAAGTGGGGAAGAATGCGTGGCACAGCGGGGGGTGTCCTTGGACAGGAAGGAACAAGAGAAGTGGTCGATTCCAGCGAAGGGAAAACAACAAACACGGGAGACTTTTGAGCCGCTGAGGTGCACCACTCGAGAGGAAAGCTATTACCTCTCGCTGCTGTGTCTTTCTGAGGAACTAACTACAGGGAAAGAAAGATGGATGGCTATGTCTTCAGAGTAAAACAATACAAAAACAACAAGTATTTTCAGTAAACACAAAATAACTTAACAGTACCGTTCCTGAACAATCAGTTTGTCAATATTCTCTCTGACTGCATTAACTGTAATTCAATGCAAGAAGGCAATATGTCTGTGTTGTCACATACTTTGCTTAAGCATCAGGTGTTTGTGCGGGTGGGCAAGCCATCGGTCGGCAGACATTCGGGCCAAGTTAGTCCAAACACGTCCCCCCCCATGGGAGTTATGGTGGGTGTCTATAATCTTAGAGATATTAGTATTTTCCTTGTTTGACAGCAGTGCATTATACAGACAGACACTTCAGTTCACAGTAGCATAATGCCGTTGACACACGCAAACACACCTTCGCAGGCACGCACAGACCCCTTGTTCTGTGTTACGAGCCTCTCGTATTTCTCCAGCGGTGACAATGTACGTACGTCAGCGATGATATAATGCGAAGCGTAAAGCCGCGAACACAGGGTGTCACCGGGTCCGCTTCGAGTCGTCTTGCGTCGTCTCAAACACCCACATGGTCCCACGCATATGCTAATGGACTTGCCAAAGTGTGGCAGCCCATATTGTGTTTTATTATGTCGTTATGTATAACCATCTTGCCTCTCAGCTGCGTCCGCAGACACGCCATAAGTGCTTTAATATGGTTTTCAATATTTAACATTCAGGTGTTTTTGTTAGCATGACAGAAGAGAACACACAGTAGAATAAACGGTATATTGACTCTGTATGTGTGTGCGTGCGCGTCTTACCTTTGCTGATATCCTGGTACTCCAGCCAGAGTTGCCTCTGGACCTGTTTGTTGGGATACCAGATGGTGCAGGCTTCTTGGAAGCCATAGACTGCCTCCTGCACATAGTGGTTCCCAAACTCCCTCAGGATGGAGATGAAGTCGCCCCGCAGCGTTGCACCGTCCAGTGAATGGATGGCCGAGCTGAAAGCTGGGAGTGTGGCTGGGGTTACACGTAGAAATGCGAGGCTCACAAAAGCAGGGGATTAAATTGCCGTGCGCCATCATTTTGTCCGGGAAATGGATGACTGCACTACAGGCTCGCAGCATGTAAGGGGAAATGGGGAATTCGCTGGGGTTAGTTAATATGTGAGGACACATATGTAGGGTCTTTACTGCTGTTCCTGGGACGTAGAAACCCCATGCAAGTGACTGAAGACAGATGAGGCGGTGCTACACCAGGCTTACTTTGTATTATGTATTTTTGCTGTGGCCTCTGTGGAGAAAACAGAGGCGTTGGATATAGACACTGATGTGGATGCGGGGAAGCTGGTGGGGGAGTTTTGTTTCAAGCAAAAATCTGATGCATCGCCTACATGTAGACCTACAGTAAATCAAGATTTTCCAAGGCTTTTCAGGGAAAAGAGCCGTTTTCTAAAACTCACTGAAAGATTTTTGGGGTAAAACGTGTTGATAAATTATTAATGCAGGGTGGGAGATATGGGCCCAAAATCCAATATTCTTTTTATTTTTACTGAGCTATCTTCAAGTGGGAGAACAAAGAAGGAGATCACCTGCTTTATCTCTGTCTAACTTTATACTATATTTTGTAATATATTTTTACTAATGTAAATGTTCTGTTTTTCTTTAATGCATGGCATTTTTACAAGGCAGTTGTTTTTAAGAATCTAAATGATTCACAAGATTTTGAGGAACAACAGATAAAGTACATACTTTAAGAAGCTCTTAAGAGAATACTGCCCTAAACAAGCTGAAAAATGTTTGTTTATATATGTTTACATACTTAATCTTTGTCATTGAATATGGGAGATACGGTATGACACTTCTATCGTCACTGCCCTGGATCCTCTTTCTGTTAGAAGGGGAAGTCAAAATGACACGGGTTTAAGATTAAAATTTTCCCGTTTATTTTAGACAGGCATAAGTGCCAGAAGAAGACTCAGGGTTAAGGGTTCTTTTTATACCTACTTTAGACACAGAATCTTGCTTAGGGACATAGTGTTCTAAATGCGTCCTAAACTGAAATGACAGGCTCTACAGAAAATAGTGGAATAAAATAGTGGAATAAAATATTATCAGTTGAAATTATTTTTGTTTTCTTTGAAAAGCTGCTGAGAGCATCTCTCTTCATGCAATGTTTATTACAAAACGAGATACATCATAACAAAATATTTCTATATGACTTAAGCCATGGTTAGGCGACACGAACAATCACATGCTTGCATGTTATATATCTGCGCTCGTTCTCCAGTCCGTTACCTCTAGTCTAAAATTACATTAGGAGGCCACCCAAGTGCAACAAAGATCAAAGATGGGAGCTTCCTATCAGATGTAGAAAAAAATAGAAATCACACGCACACACACAGTATCATAACTCTCACCCCACTGGTGGCAGCTAATATACAATGAGCTACAGTGGGAAATGGCAATGGAAGAGAGATGTTCTGAGTAAAGGAAACCAGACAGGGAATACCAAGGTAACATGACGTGTGTAAATTAGCGCTGATTAGCCATGTCACAATTGTGCACACTCAACACAATGGAAAGTGTTTATGATGGGGGAAATAAAAATGATTGATCAGAAACCCCCCAAAAAAGTATTAAAATTGGAATAATTTTAGAAAACATTGCGCTGTTCGGTTCGTAACGTTCACTCGGTTCGTAACGTTCGCTCACAGCATCTAGTGTTGAACACCATAATGTTGTATCAGTGATGTTCAGAAGAAGCATTGCCTGACTAAATATCCATGATTATTCTGTATAGCTTCCAAGGAACACTTGTCCAAATTATCTGCTTGATCTATTAGTGAGCTATTACAGCAGTTTTTGAGTACAGAGAACTGCCACCTCTAATAAATAATAATAATTATAATACATTATTATTATTACCAACAAAGAAAGAATCACCTTGGGACAGGACCCATTGGTTGAGTTTGACATGGTAGAGCACGGAGCGTAACTTCCAGTGCTGAACAAGGGGGTAACCAGAGACCTCGCTGTAGTTCACCATACCTAAGAAAACACAGAGAATCAAATAAGTGTTGTTTATTCAAATCAAATTAAAAGCCCTCAATTTGACAATACCTTCAGAATCACAGAAAATCTGTCATAAATATGAATAGGATATTAGTCCTGCATGTCAGTGTAATTTACCATGTTTAGAAAAACACACGAGATACACTGGAGCTGAAGTTGATTTGCCAAATTTTGAGTTGGTTTATTAATTTATTCATTTAAAAAAAAAAAAGGTTCACCTCAGTTTTACTTTGGTACATGCATACATGTATACTGTATTCTACATACTGTACAGTACTATAATATGACAATGTGTGATAATGTTGTTCTATATACACAACATGTACAGCAACTGTAAAACTAAATACAAATAAAGCTCAGGGTGCTGGATCCAGTACAAAATTCAATTATGTCTGCCACAAAAACAGAAAAAATAGATTTTACAGTAATGTTTTGTCTCATTGTTACAAAACATCTTGGCTCAGTTTGACAATTTAAATTGTTACAGTAGGTCTTATGTATTGATTAAGAGAGCATACCTTAAATCTTAATGATTTATCAATCAACTAAACAAACCAAACTGAACCGAACTGTAGAATAAGTGCAGAATTATAAAATTATTAAACCCAACAAATAGTTTAGACTTTTTTACAATTGTTGGATGGATGTTGTCTTTAAACATATTCACATAACATACTGTATTTAACATGAAATAACAATAGCACATTTATATGTTAATTAACTCACCTTGATTAAAGCACTCAACTGCTACACAGTGGTTTATTATTGCCCTTACAATGTGTTCCTTTGGAGGCATCTTTATTAATATGCTATCCTATTTTTATCCTATTTACGTATATTTCTGGTTTCAGTAAACCATTATCCCTTATTTTCACTGGTTCATTTGCCCATGTAGCATTACATTAACATTGGCACTGTCCATTCACGGTAACTAAGTCTACTGTACTTTTTGACTGGCCTTTTTCTCCGCAGCAACAACTTGTGTGTCAGGTGTCAAAACATAAAGATACAAGCAGTATGCCCATGAGAATAAAAAAAAAAATGTAAAAAAAAAAGGGAGCAAAGACATCCATCATATACCAGTTATTGACATTTTATCCCATGTTAATATAAAATGTCTAAACTGGATTTACACAAAAAGTTATAACATTTAAATGCATAGCACCCCAGTCAACAGACAATTATATAATTAAATATACCAATCAACATTAAGGGCAAGCCAAATAAAAATAAGAAAGTCAAACATTCGGAAGCTACCTTTAAGCTACCTTTAACAAACTGCCCTGCATGTTTTAGATGTATCCCTGTGGTCCAACACACCTGATTGAAATGAATGACTTGTTGTCAGGCTTCTGCAGAGATTGATGACGAGTCAATGACTGCGTCGTCCTTGACAACCCATGAATCAAGTGTGTTGGACCAGGGAGACATCTAAAAAAATTCAGGGCAGTGGTTCACCAGGAGCAGGGTTGAGATACACTGTATTAGTCTATTCCCTTCTCTTCCAGTGATAGTTCTAAACATCAGTCAAGCATGTTTTAGACCCCCCACCCCCAGAAAAATAAATAAAACTTAACCTCGAATGAATATATACAGTATAATACATATTTGTTTGCACTTGAATCACAGATCAGGCCTTTAACATTTATATAACTTGCATGAGGCCATGCAGAGATGGACACTGATATAAATAATCTAATTCACTATGGTAACTGACAACCATGTCAGGCTGCGGCTAGGGAATTACACCCATACGTCACCGTGACCAGGTCCACGAGCACATCTGGAAGGTTCCGGATGAGGCCTGTGACTTGAACGCATACGTTGTCAACACATACTGTAGACAACGACAGCAGGAGGAAGCAGAGACGTGAAAGAGATTATGTGTTGGTGCGCAACAGAGAGACAGAGAGATAGAGCACGCAGGCGGATACAAAGCGCATTCTCTCGGCTATTTCCAGTCAAGGACACTGTTGGCAAAGGATTTTCGTTAAATGTATTGTCCGGAATAAAGATTTCCTGGGACAATGGCATAATACAGTATGTCACCTTTTTTTAAATCCTATTGATTAAAACGGCGGAATATTGAGGGGGAAAATCTAAATGGAATATGCTTATCTGAAAGTGTTTACAGGACGAGTTTACGTTTTAAATGATCTTTCTTGTAAACCAACGTGTCAAACATCTCAATCTTAAAGCTAACCGAATAACTGCAATCAATTAATTAATGTGAAAGGTTAAACGACTGTTTGCCTGACAGCCAACAAAAGGTTGAACGTCTAAAATTATAATGTGTTCTGAAAGGTTAAGCGGCGACATAAATGTGAAATGATGTGAGGGGTTTTGAGGGGCGCGCGGGCCGTCAGTAATCGCCTCTGCTACCGTGCCCCCGAGTGAAAAGGCAACATTTGGACCTGACACATCCCATGAACTTGACGAATACGCCTCTAAATGTGACGTTCCCCCGCACCGTCCTCACCTTCAGGAACATCCATTTATCCCCTCTTATGGGAAAAGGCTCCCCGGACTGCCAGATATACCTCCACCACCTCCCCTGAGTCACTGGGGAGCAATAGGAAGCTGCGAGCACTGCAGTAAAACCAGCATACCCTTCTCTCCCAACACCCCACCCCCCACACCCCTGTCTCGCTGCCATGCCACCCCCTTAGTGAAAATAAATAACAAGCCAACAACATATACAGCTGGGAAGCATATTCTTCTTTTTTTTTTTGCTGAAAGGCCTTGTCTCCCTTTTAGCCCTGGGGTGCTCTGCTCTCATTGTCTGACAGAATGATTAATTTGACCCAACTTCACTTTGCAAACATCCTAAGTTTACCCTCTCTCTATCGCTGTGTAGACGGTGGCATACCCCTTGATAGGAGGCGTTTGGGAAAGATTGCACTTTGTTGCTTTGCCTCTGTAGAATTAAGAAACAATAGCGCTGTCTACGCGTGACAGTAAATGCAGCTTCTGCTATCAGAATGCAAGGATGTGATTCATTCACACGTAGCCCAGACCTGACACCTCATCCAAACTTGCTATGTGAGCAAGCCATCTGGAAAAGGAAGGCATTTCAAAGGTTTGTTTGCAACTTGAACATATGACATTATGCAGCATTTGCCTTGTATGCATTTTTGTTGACTTAACTAAATCCAAAATAAAGTGAACTTCTAATGTCAATGCCTGGCAGGTGTAGTATATTACGAATGTCTCATAAAACTATGAATAATTGAAAATGTGTATTATTTTAAGTAATAAGAATAGATCTACTGTAAAACCATATATTATAAAAAACCTGATGGTGCTTGAAGACTCAGGTTATTGCAGAAACTGCGTGATAACTGTGGATATCAAGAATGTGACTGCAGGAAGTATTTCAGATTCATAATTTGCATAAAATCCGCTTATTGAGGGCTGCCCGCCTGACACCTTTGATTCAGCTTCACTTGCAAAGAGCCACTATATATTTGTATTGCTATCATGTTAAAACGTCCAAACTATTTTCAAAAAGAAATGCCCCTAGTTCAAATGACTATTGCGAGTAGGAGTGTTAAAGATACGGAGAGGAGAAAAACCACTCCAGATACTGTACATGTATACTGTAATTTGTACAGTATGTATTTTGCATCTCACATCAACTCTTAATGTGGTTTTTTGCTAGGTAAACTATTGATCTATCTAAGCAATATATTTCTTATTAGGTTTTTGGCAATGTTTATATATTTTTATAATGTTCTACTTAACTCTTGACCAAAGCCTGCAGCCAGAATTCAGATTGATGTCAGAAATACTTTTTGTAAAGTTGCCAAAGACAAAAGGTCAAGCACTGCTGACCGAACTAATCATAAGCCAATATTTATATATAGCTTCGTTTTTGATGGTTCTATAATCATTGCTTAGAATAGATTGAATACATTGGAGCCCTGCTTTTTTCATGTATAGTAAGTTTCTGTTTTACGGGCATTGTGGGGCAGAACTTTCATGTGTGTTTTGATCGCCACCTTTAAGTGTTTATTGGCAATTTCTTGGTACTCAAGTAGTTGGTAGTTTGTAATTTGATGTATTTTGTGTAAAGTGTGTTAACTATTGAGATATACAATCTAGTAATTGTAGGCCTAAGGGTTTTTACTCAAATTCAGCATTGTCAACAGAAGAATTATGGCTTTGTGATTAAGAAAACATTTTGTAATTTCATGGTGTTCCAAATGTCATAGCAGACTAGAAAATGTCTAACAATAATATGTCTGTAGATGATATGAACAACAACAACAACAACAACAAAATAAAAAATTACAAACCTGAACATTTCCGGATGAATTTACGACCAGACCCGAGTGTTAATTAAACAGCTTGGAAAACATACATATGTTGTGAATGCTTCACTCATTCACAATAGGAAATAATGCACTCATTGTGAGACAGGGCAGAGCTTACAGACTTTATATCTCTGTGCATGAAAACTTTAGCCCTTTACACTACGTCTAAATACCCAATGTACCTTTTGAAAATCTACCTTATGGCCAGAAACACTTTGTTAGTTCAGTTCCTTCGCTAAGGAAGATTCATAGCAATAAGCTCAGGTAGGAAAGTAATCTTATGGCTCATAGAACACCATTAACTAGCTAGACCTGTGATCCATTTCACTCTCGGATAAGTCTGGGAATGAATGATTTAGAGGAGAGAGAGAGAGAGAGAGAGAGACCGACCGACCAGCAGCAAGGAAGGAACACTGGGAATTATCCGATAGGCACATTCTCTAATCTAATGGGAAACTAAATGTAATATAGCCCCGACTTCCTTCCCAGACAATTCTGATAAGGAATAAAATAAGAACATAAGCAAGACGGCTTTCTGAAAAAGAAGCATAACAGACACGAGTGGATTTGTTCGGCCTTGGACCATATGCTCTCTATAATATAATGGCAAGAAAGATCTCCATACGGAATAATTATAACGTTATATTTAACTAAATTAGTTACTCTCTCCTCGGTTTGGTATTCTCCACAGTTTTTGTCATGACCCCAACATTAATGTTCATAAACGAGGGCTTCCATCCAGAAACTGAGCACTGTGTTCGTTCAGGCAGGCCATGAAGTCAAGCCCAGGCCACAATCTCAATCGCCATCTCTCATCAGCTGATCTAAATCAGGTGACTCCATATTTAAGCTGCCTTAAGGCTGATTTATGCTTCTGCGTCTATCTATGTAAATCTATGCGGAGCGCACGGAAGTAGCTTGACACCGTCGTGAGCATTTATACTTCTGCGCTGGTCTGTCGGCCCACGGACCTGTGCACATTGACTGTGATTGCAAAGCCCCACTATACGGAACTGGATCTGTTGTTTAGGTTCCCAAAATAGAATAGGGAATATAAAACATTTTGAAATATGCATATACAAATATTTCTTCCCAACGAATATAGTAGTTACTTTAGTTATTAGTCTCAGCCTCTTCTGTCCATTAGCACTACTGTACGTCATATAAGTGGTAAATAGTAAATGGACTGCATTTATATAGCGCTTTTCTAACTTTCCGGCCCCTCAAAGCGCTGTACAGTGTTGCCTCACGTTCACCCATTCACACAGACATTCATACACCAATGGTGATTGCTTCCACGCAAGGTGCGACCAACCACCGGGAGCGGTTAGGGTTAGATGTCTTGCTCAAGGACACTCAAGGACGATCGATCCAGCGACTTTTGAATCACCTATCCTGGGGCTACCCACTGGGCCACTGTCGCCCTGGGTAGAGCGTTAAGCAACTCTATGCTGAACATCTGATACATATACCAGTTTAAGCTCAACACCGACTTTTGGGAAGTGACATTTTCATTGGCTGTTAGCATTGTGTGCCAATAAAAAAAGATCCAGACCCCATACCCTTCGACGCAGCCTTTACTCTGCCCATTCTTGCCGGTTCCTCTGCAAGCCACTTCTCAACTCGTCTCCACCCAGCCTCTCTTTCATGTATGTGTCTGACTTAATCAATGTCATGTGTATTGTCACTGATGATTGATTGACTGATCTGATCTGTAGCCTATGGGTAGAAGGGGGGTGGGGGGCTCTTTCTGCTGCTCTCCATTATTTAGGCTATCTATGAATGCACATGGAAAGCCTAAGAGGCAGGGAGGTCCCAAAACAACACATTAATGACTATATATACACTGAAGTAGTAATTAATAAATGACTATACTGTAGGCCTACAGTAAGTTTTTTTATGCCCACCCTCCCCTACTCACCGGGCAGCGTCTGCAAACGTAGTCTGTGAAGGGTACAACGGTACACTTCACTTCGGTGCGCAGGATTTGTGTTCTTATAATTTGCGCTAAAGATGGACAGACGACGGTGGTGCGGTGCGGGTGCGTCCGCGGAATAGCCATGACGCACAACTGACCCTATCAAAACAGCTAGCGAACAACCGTCACGGCAGGCTTACAGCAAAGTTAGGTGAGTGAAGCACGAGCAGCAGACTGTTTTGTTTAATTTTGTTAGCATCACGTTAGCATAATACATAGTTTGCATTGCCAAATGTAGACTAAGAGATGTGTGACAGTGTACATTATGCATATTTTTGACAGCCAGGGCATGAGCATATAGCATATAGCATCTTCGCGACTGCGTGCATGCATGTGAGAGAGAGGGAAAGAGAAGGTGATCCTGATGATCCTGATCACAGCAATTCGGTGAGCCTTTAACGGAACGTATATTACAGTGTTTCAGTAGATATTTATAATGCTGATTTGCACCTTTTTGAATTTCTTTTTTAAAAACCATGATGCCTGCTCAACATCATGATGTCTGTCAGCCATTGGCTATGGACGATCGTAGCAGACACTTAAAACAACTCGCAATGACAATTCAGTAAGGATATATGAGCAGATAGGGGTTACTTGTTCAAGGACGCTTACAGATATTGGAGACCAATTCATTAAATTGGGTCAATGTTAGGCAGGACAACATATTTCTTCTGTCTCTTCAATACACCAAAATGCAACGATACAATTAGACTTAGGGTCGTGGTCCTTGAAAAAAATGTCAAGGCTCCATAGAATATAACAAAAACAAATGGGGCAATAGAACAAATTAAATGTGTCTGTGATTAATGCTTTACAAAACAATATCGGATATCATTATATTTTGTATTGAGATTCACATGTAATCTTATTCTGTCTTTGACATGTGCACATCATATTACAATGTACAGAGGATGGAAACATAATGGAACACATGCATTCACTGCAACAACACAGGGAGCAAATTATGTCTCGATCTCCCATTAAAATAAGATTAAATTAAAATGTGAAACAACCGTATGCTGTCCCACTGTAAATGTGACATCACGATGAGTCCTAAATGAGTATGATTTTAAAATAGCATTACAAATAAAAATATAGAAATCATATGAAGAGTAGTATGAAAAGGTATGGTGAGTTAGTAAGCCTTTCCCACTCTAGCCTACACATTAGCTCAGAGGACAGTGGGCAGGGTCCCAATGAAGGAAACGGGTCGGACAGTCTTGAGCCCGGCACAATAAAGGCAGGGTGAATGTCTATTTAAAGGACCGAACCAGCTAACACTCGTTCATCAATCAGTTAGCATGCTTAGTAATTAGCCTGGTAGACGGACTCATACTGAGAGGCCTGTGACAACTCAAGGTGACACACTTTTTTTGTGTATGTGTGTTTCTGCCACACACAAGTAAGACAGCAGGGGCCATCGCGACTGACGGCTGAAAATAAGATCCCCAAAAACGTTGGCCAGATACCTCTGTGCTTGCTTGGTCACAAGGCCATATGCCTCCACTTTAATTAGAAGGGATTAAGGGAGACAGGGACTCTGTTGAATCACAGCCACTCTGCTTGCCTCAAACGCTACAAGATCTATAAATATGCTGTACCTTCAAGCGAAGGTCTCTTATGGGCCTTAATGCGCCATTTTGAATGCAGCGACCCAAAGGTTTATGCTGAGGAAATAACGCAGGGCGCTGCACAGTGGCTGCCCACTGCTCCCTTGAGGGATGGGTTACAGTACATGCAGGGAACACATTTTGCTACATGTATGTGTTTGTGACAATTAAAAAGCACCTTTAGCTTTACCGGAGAGAAAATATTGTGATGAAGTAATAATTCTTGTAACATGAGATTCATTTTAGCCTTCGCACTTCGTGAACCACTTCACTTTAAGCACAGTAGTCATTTAAACTTTTCGGTAAAAATAAAAATAGGTGGTGATGCAGAATATTTGAGCGTTCGGCTGACATTTAAATGTGCAAATGCACTACTAGCCTAACTGGCCAGACTGAGGTCCCCGGTCAGACACACAGAAGGCCCCCATTGTACTAATTAGTGCAGCACAAGGCCCCCGGATGGAAGCTATGCTGTCAGCTCTTTGCCGTCCTCATGGGTGAGGGGGAAGGAGGGGGTGAGACGGAGGGAGAGAGAGAGGGGGGGGGGGGGTTGAAGACAAAGCTGATATAAATGATGGTGTGCAGATGCCCTCCACCAACCTCTAAAGATGTACGACCCAGACCCGGACCCAGGGCTGCTGATAGAGAGAGCTGGTCCTCCAGGGGGTCACGGGGGTCTCTCATCATTTATCTGCCCCGTTTGCGGGGCAGATAAATAAAACCTCTTCTTTATCAAATCTTAGGAAGCACAACTTCAGCGGTGGGGAGTGTGGGGAAGGGCATAACACCTCCTGTTTCTGTTAAGTATTTCTCCTCCAAAAGCACCAGGGGAGATCATTTTATTACTATTATTTTTCTGCAGGTGTTGACACGAAAGACAGGTCTCCATCACCAGGAACCCCCCCCACCCCTCCACCCCACTCCAGAGCCGGAAACGCACGTCGGCCCCCTGACTCTATTAATTATGCCGTCCAGTGCTGTCAGCTAATTAACTGACATTTAACACAGGAAATAGCCTGAGAAATTCCACACAATTAATCAGCGTCAAGGAATAAATTAACACCCCTCCCCAATGTAATTACCACTGAGGGCTTGCATCTACAATTGAATTTCAATTGACCCTTTAACTATTTTCACTTGGGGTATGGTTAAATGTACCGTTCCTGGTTGCAAGAATAGCTTGTACAGTTATGCTGCGAGTTAGTCCTTAAATAAATCGCATGATGCCTTGTAATATAGAGCAGGATGACCTGCAGCAAGTAAACACTATATTTGTCAGTGATACTGTACATTTGCCATGTGCTTTTGTAAACCATGCAACATTTCCACCTCTGCATGCTAACGTTCCCTCAACCCACAAGACACTGCATAATACCATAATATTATATTGAGTTGGTGGAAAACAAGGCTTATCCTTTATAGTTACAGTAAACTACTTAACTGCACATGCAGGCCAGCAGAACAGAATTACCCCTGCCAACTATGTGAATATACAATTGAGCCTATGATAGATTGCATTTGAGAGTGCAAGTAATATATATACAGTGAGAATGTAGAGAGACTGTTAGTGGAATTACTTGGGGGACACAAACAACAACAACCAAAAACAGGTGTGGCATGTATTTGCGGTGGAAGCTTGTTAAATATGCTTTTCCTATCCCACTGTATGCTGAAAACAGACTAAATATTTACCAAATGAAAAAGTTTAATTCCAATTACAAGTCGAAAACTAATTTGTCTTCATATTGTTTCTAAATAGGTTGAAATGTGCATCCCACTCTTCATTAGATCTATAATGCTTAACTGGTTTTATACACTCTATTATAATTATTATTATTATTGTGTTTGTTAATTTCTTCCAAAAGGGCGGTGAAGCCATATGAGAGAATCTAATCTAAATATGGCTAGAAAAGCAAAAATACCATTTACAGCCAGAGAGAGAGAAAGAGAGATGGATAGAGAGATAGAGGGTTGACAATGAGAGGAAATTAGAACACAGTCAGCAACACTGACAAAGTACTGCTAAAAAAAAAAAAAAAAGTCCCAATACTCTGTACGAGCTGAGAGAAACTGATTTGAGGTTGTAACCCTCTTGGCGGGGAAGTGCAGTGAAGTGCACTAACGGCAACGGGTCACAGCGGAGCTCCACCAGTACGTGTGTGTGTACCCTTGATTACAACAGACGGGGTACAGAAGCTAGTGTGGCTGTCGAACCTCGAGGAGAGGGACAGAGTGTGAAATGGGTGGCGAGATAAAGAATATGAGGATTTCAAGACAAAGCTGATATAAATGATGGTGTGTAGATGCCCTCCACCGACCTCTAAAGAAGCATGAGCCAGGACCGGACCGCCGATAGAGAGCCGGGCCTTTGGTGGGGGAGGGGGGAGGGGGTCATAGAGGTCTCCCATCATTTATATATTGTGTTTCCATTCAACGTTGCCACTGCTGTAGTCTCACAAAGCCAGCCTTTACTATCTAAAGGCTGTGACACAATGCTGGCCAACTGCGTCAAGACCCGCCTACTTGACATGAGAGGTACTTTGATTGACATGCACAAACCACATAACCCAATGGACAAATCGGATATTAAACTGAGTAAATAATAAAAGAACCTTTACAACAGGAGTCTGGCTGTTTTCAGGTCTTCTGTTAAGTAGGCTATGGTTGCTGCTTTACATAAATGGAAAGACTGCAATTACAGTAGTAAATAAAGCACTATTGTCGTGTCTGAATTAAACAGACTTGTGATTGACAACGGTAACAGCCAGTGGGAAAAAAATACTACCCCACTTCCTGAAAGTGCTGACATGCTAACAGGGGTTTCAGCAGGATTAGCATATGCGATGTACTCTGTAGTGCTAATAAACGGAAGAGGCTGAGACTACCACTGCTGTGTACACGGGAACGTGTTGTTTATCAAATATATCGTATGGTCAGGTTTGAACACCAAAAGTATTAATGCAGTCAATCTGGAACTCTCCATTTCATCATATTCCACAGCTGTGTACAATAAATAAGTTGTACGTGACCATACAAACAGCAAGCTCTGCTGTGTGGGTGCCATTGTGTGTGTGTGTGTGTGTGTGTGTGTGTGTGTGTTCTTGCCCTGCTGTGTGACACAAACTACCTGTGTACCTTTCATTAATTTGGCAGTGGGTGTCACACCGGATTTTATCATGACTGAATAGAATGTGCTCATGAATGTGGACTGGACTGAATCATTGCTTAACCTCAAGCAGCAGTGAAACATACTTTATTTATGTGGAAAATAAAGAGAGAAGAATGAGGTTTGAATGAGTAAAAATGAATTCAAAGGTATATAAAGGTATGAAAAAGGCCGGCAGGACAATCTAACAGACAGATGAAGCAGTGGCTAGTGAAGAAAAACACAGGTACATGTAAAAGATAATCACCACTATTACGTGTGCAGATAATGGCCAGTCCACAAAGCAACACATCAATCCCTTGGGCATTATGTTAAACATTCGTACGTTTTTCAAACAAATCAATGTAAAGAGGGAATCCACAACATTTGCTTCCTTTCCTTATTATTGTATTCATCTCATTTGTGTTCATTCCAAAATACAAATATGGCAAGGGGTAGATAAATGTTAATGAGATCTGTGACATCTGAGAAGACACTGTACCATCAACCTGATAGTGTCCAAACTGAGCCAAAGACAAATGTGTTTTGTATTTTACTTCTATCGGTTTGCTTTGTATTGTATGATTTGTAGAATGGCTTAGTTATTTTATGATACACAGTATGCGCTTTTCCCACTTTCATTGTTATCGAAGTTGTTGTCCCATGCAGTATTCCTCACAAACCAAACAAACCAATTCTCTAGTGATTTGACACTGCATCAACTATATGACTCGCTGTTGCTCAAGTAGCAAATAATTTGATGCTGAACCTATCTTAACACAACGCTGAATACATCATAACCCACACACGGTATTCCAAATGAAAATACATGTCAAACAAAATTGGAGCAGAGAAATCATTCACCACATTAACTGCTGCTATGCGTATGCGTGCATAACACAGGGCCATAGAGGCAACAGACAACACAAACACCGGCATCCCCTGCCTCGCTTTGCGTAAAAAGCATTACAACTTAAGAGAGCTGCTGTGTTTGGAGTTTGATCCGTTCAGGCACAAGGGAAAAGAGCAAAAACAATCAACAGAAACAACATAACTGCCACGGAGCATGATCTTCCTAGCCTCGTGAGACCATCCCGATCTCGCGACACTAGGAAGATCATGCTCCGTGGCAATTATGTTGGTTTTTGTTGTTGTTGTTTCTCTTTTCACTTTAATTTCGCCGTGAGAATCAGTCTGGAAAGTTTTGACTGTATGAGAGTAGCAACTGAACTTTCCAATCAGCGTCGTGTTGATAGCTATACGGGCGTGGTTTAGGTGTGCTGACAACGAAAACGACCAGATGGTTCATCCAATCAACTGCCAAGTTTTTTTTTTTTTTAAGTACCTGCCCTTTACAAACAGTTTCAATGCACGGCTCCCCAGATGGACGTGTGACAACAATTAATCTGGCACGGCAGGTTACGTTCTTCCCCCAATGCCACAAATGATACCCTAGTAAAATATAGATTAGGTGTCATCTTCGTGCTGACATACGTTTCTAACGTCACACAGTACTACACGTCTGCATCGAAGCACAAGCCAAGGGAAGGCTGGCTGGAGTATGACGGTGGACACACAAGCATGACCTTGGGAAAGAGAGACCTAGAGACGTCTCAGGCTGACTGACAAAAGGCATAAAAATAACATGGCGGAGACTGATTGTCAGCGGTCTGTCTGATCAACTCAGTTCTAATCATATCTCTGCCTGCCTCTAAAACTCTGCTGATTGTGATGATATACATCAGACTGTTGCGTTTTGCATTGACGGAGGACATCATCAGAGGAACTGATTTGGCTTTGTGGTTTAACCTTTAAGATCCTACAGTACAGTATTTCATTTGGCTGGCTTTCAACAGTTTCCAGTTAGCCATTTAACCGCGCCCTCCCCCGTTTTATTTTTCCATTTTTACGTGTAATCTAACATTTTTGACTACAAAGTATTTATGTGATATTGTCAGCCACTAGATGTCACACTAAGCCCACACACTAAGCCCCACTAAGCACACACACACATACACCTAACATGCACGCGTGGCCGGCCCGGCTATGAGAACCACGTGCACACACAGGGATTGTGGTTTATTTACATACTGGGGACACAATTTCTGCATTATATATTTGTATAGAAAATAGTTTGCTACTATATTAATGTTAAACATATTTACTATACTATATACTACCTTTAAATACATATGCCTTCATACATGTACATTGTACACACACAATTGTACACAGTTATTCGGGTGGTAGCGATAGACAACAATAAAACAGGTAGTTCACAAGAGATCATTTGCGCAGCCGAATGTTGTCATAATGCCTAATGGAAAGGGGTAAGAACTGAACTGATGCTTGTAGAAAGGCAACTTGCATGTTTTATGGTTTGCTAAGTATTACTTAAAACAAAGATGAGAGCATTCTGCAAAGAAAAAAAAAAAAGGGGGTAATTATCCCTGGGAATCTAGAAAATCTAGTAAATATTTGGATTCACACTCAGTGATCACTAAACATTGTAAACCACAATGACAGACTGCCAGTAGCAAAATTACCTCGTGATATGATCAGCAGCCACAGTAGGAAGACAAATCTTGCCAATAAAAAGGAGGGCTAACTTATTTTACTGGGCTGTTGAGGACACATCATTTTGCCCTGTGATTCAAACCAAATATGGAAGCCATTTCTCAGAAGCAGTTATCAAACCGTTACACGTACCATTCACAAGCTCTTGGGAGGTTTTTAGGGCTCCAACAAGACTTATCCTATCCCACGACAATTTAGAAATAGATGAGAACAAGATTGTAAAGCCACGGAAATCCCAAAGATGGCATTGAAAATACTTTTCAAGGCTAGCACATACGGATGATTAAATTGCTTTAAAACACAATTACCTGCAATTCAGTGTTATGCTATAGAGGATTTCACAAATCCTTTCTGAGAACGTTCAATCCACACCATAGTCCTCTTTTGGTCTCTGCAGTTTATATCTTAGAATGTTCAAAAATAAGGTGTCAATTTTCATGTCTTACATAGTCTTACACATTTTAACATTACATCCTGAATACATTAAAGGGCTATTGTGCGTTTATTGACACAGAGACGGTTAGCGTTGGTACGAGCCTGTGTGCACAAGCAAGCCTCGCTGTGAGATTTGCAAAGCGTAGTGCAGCTCCTCATAGGGATTGGAGGCAAAACACAAATTCTCCTCATGTATTTCCACATGCATACGATATCAAAAACTGCCAAACGTCGAGGCATTAAAAACAACGGGACAATTTTCCACGCAACCGACACAAGATTTAGGTGTCAGAGATGTTGTCTAACTTGGCGCAGAGCCGTGGAACAAAATGACGGCAGAGCCACGACAATCGTCGAGGGTGACAGCTCATCTGAATCCAGCACGCGGACACCAGCCCATGCTGTGCATGTGCTGGGATGTGAGAGGCTTGCTTCTGGCTGCAGGTGAGAACAGACTGATAGATAGAGACTTTCTTTCCTGCATTAACCGTTCCAGTTATCCCCCCAAATATAATGTGGCCATGTCGTCCTCTCCTCTTCGTGTGTGTGTGGCTGTGTGTCTGTGTGTGTGTGTGTGGGGGGGCATTCATACTTTTCTCTAGCTTTTTTTTTGTCCTCCTCACTTTCTCACTTCCCGCTCTTCATGTTCGGGGGACATGTGCTTAGCGGCACAGCATTCCAATTAAATCAAGATGTATTTGCCTTTCAAAACCATCCCCTTGCCTTGCCTTACCTTACCCCCCCCCCCCCCCCTTCCCGCCTCCGCCATCGGAATAATTGATGGAGGTCGGTGGCCAGGTGATGAATGGCTTCCAAGCCCGGAGATGAATAGGAAGATGAATGATTTCAGCTGGCGAGGACTGGGGACGGCTGGAACCAGGATTGCTGACACGGTGACAAATACACTGACCGTAGCAACCAGCCTGATGAAATCGCCAAGAGGGGGGGGGGGGGGGGGGGGGGGGAAAAAACAAAAACCCCAACCGCGCAAAAAAAAAGGGGTGTGTGTTACATAGGCCCCCCCCCCCCCGGGGGGGG
>JAODUE010000009.1:1010717-1036558 GCA_027564755.1 Amblyopsis hoosieri
TCGGAGCACTCATCCTCAAGCTTTCTCTTCTTAGCAGTCAGTTCAGCATTCATCTCCTCCTCATCCTCCAGCCTCTCTATTAGCTCTTTGGCTTTTGCCTCCATTTGGATCTTATTTTTGATCAGCCCTTCACATCGTTCTTCTGCGTCACAGAGATTGTCTTGTTCCTGTGAAAAATGTTACATAAGATATTGTATATGCTTTTAAGTTTAAATTGAGATATGTCAAGGTAAGTGGTACAGCAGAAACTTACAGCTTGAACTTGGAGCTGAAGGTCATTTTTCTCTTGGAGGAGAGAGACCATTTTCTCCTCTAGTTCCTTCCTACGAGCCTCAGACTTTGCATAGGCCTCCTTCAACTTCAGGAATTCTTCCTTCATGTTTGCCATTTCTTTCTCTGCTTCAGCTGATCTCAGCAGAGGTTTGATTTTAAAGTACAACTTCATCCAGGGCCAATTCTTGACCCCCATGAATGCACGGATGTTCCACTGGATCACAAGTAGTGCATCCCTAAATGCAATATATGACTTCCATAAAAATCAAAATCACGGACACAAATCTTAGATTGTCCAGTGACCATATTAATAAATGTAACTAAAGGATACCTGCGTTCCACCATCTTCTGATACTCAAGACGAGACAGAAGACCACGAGATCTGGCCTGGATAAGGGTAATAATTTTGGACAGACGCTCATCTCTCATCTCCTCCAGCAAACCAAGCAGACCAGCCTTGAAGAACACCTTAAACCAGCAATTTCATATAAGTATACAGAATGGGCCTCATGCACGTGTTAGTGGCTGTTTTAGGCGTAATTTCGTCGCACTTTGCGCCTAAAAACATGGCATTGTATGTACGAAGAGCACGCACATGGCTAAAACACAATTCTGCCTGCTGAAAAAACACAGGATTGCAAGTTGTGCTTTCCTATTCATGCTTATGCATTCATGGGAGGGTCAAGGGGAGATTGGAAGTGTCGCGCAAAAATATGGGAGGAGATGCGCAAAGAGAGAGTGATTATCTATTCCGTTGAATGTATGAAAACTGCAGTCGGTTTTGCTGTAAAAATTCTCCCCCTTTGAAAAGCAGGTGTTATTCCAGTGAGCGCGTTTCTTTGAACATGGGAAGCATGCAATGGCAAGATCAATCTCAGAAAGATGAATACACAGGCCATGGAGAGACATGCTGACTAATTTGATTGCTTGTGTGGTGTTAAAATACATTTTTATTCCATTTCTTTCATTTACATTTTATAGGCTAGTTACCCAAACTATTATTATTTTGGGGTAGAATTATGCCCCTGTTATCCTTAGGTTTGACGATACATGTAAACAAGCAGGCTATTTATAAATAGATCTACTTCATGATCGTTAAACTTGTGTTCTTTTTCTGAGTCTGCTCTTCCAAATTGCTTTCGGGCGCTGCAATTTACGGATATGGGTGTCTGGAGCATAGACCAGACTACTCACCGTGTTAACGGCAAGTTTAGAGGGCAGTGCCAAGCGCAAATTAGGTGATCAGTCTCAAGTTTAGTACATACAACGTAAAATGCAATAGCACAGCGTGCATTATCTTCCGTCTGGCTGTGCTCACTTGTACGTTGCGCTTGCTATCATTCGTACATGAGGCCATATATGTCTTGCAATCACATAATTTATTGGACATACTAGATGTTTCACACAAATGTTATACCTTGGTGTGTCCAAATCTGTATTGGTTGTGGTCAATATCTAGAGTAGCAAGCAGTTTCTCAGCTCCCTTTCTGCTGTCAATGAACTGGCCGTCAGGAATTGCAGCAGGATTCAGGATGCGGTATCTGTAATGTTGATAATAAGTCAAGCATACATTTTCAGGTTAATAATCATAATAAAACAACAGATGCATGCTCCATTTTGGGGCTTTGCACATACCTCTGTCTGAAGTCTCCATAGAGGATCCTGTTGGGGAAGCCCTTCCTACAGATCCTGATGCCTTCCAGCACACCGTTACAGCGCAGCTGGTGCATCACCAGAGGGTTCTCCATGGCCCCAGGAGTCTTGGTCTCGTTGGGGATGATGCATCGTACAAAGTGAGGGTGAGTAGACCTCAAGTTGGTCATCAGCTTGTTCAGGTTCTCCTGTTGTTTGGTGAATTGTAAGGTCTTTGTATTACAATGGCTGACATATGTACATGGACATTCCATGAATTGAAATATGTTTCATGGAAGCATACCCTATGAAGAGCTGACACTGTCTGAAAAGTTGATCCCTTCTTCTTCTTTTCCTTCTTGACATTTTCAGCCATAGCTTGCAGGAATAAATAATACATTTAGAATAATTAAATATATTTGTTATATAAACTCCAAATAAGATAGTCACCTGACTCTGCTCCAGAGTAGCCAGCAAAAAGAATAGATAGCAGCTTTAAGGATGACTTCTGGTATAAACCCACAACAGTCTCATTCAGGGGATCCTTGTTCTTCACTAGCCAGTTGTTGATGTTATAATCCACCGTACCAGCATAGTGAACCAGGGCAAAATGGGCCTCTGGTTTCCCCTTGACAACTCTGGGCTTCTGGAAGTTGGCAGACTTTCCAAGGTGGTTGTCATAAAGCTTTGCTTTAAAGGTGGCATCACTGGCCTTGGGGAACATGCACTCTTCTTCAAGGATGGACATGATACCCATAGGCTACGTGGAAAAGATGGCAGTTTATTTGAAAACAATAGTTATTTATGGCCATTAGTCTTTCTGAATTGCTTACTATTCCAAGCACTCACTTTTTCAATCAGGTCAATACAGGCCTGAAGATCCATGCCAAAGTCTATGAATGTCCATTCAATGCCTTCTTTCTTGTATTCTTCTTGCTCCAGCACAAACATGTGGTGGTTGAAAAACTGTTGCAGTTTTTCATTCGTAAAGTTGATGCAGAGCTGCTCAAATGTGTTAAACTGCAAAAATAGAATAATGTAGGTTATTTTAATTCATGGCAAATTAAAAGATACATATGGATAAATGTTTTTCGCATAAAAAACTGACCTCAAAGATCTCAAACCCAGCAATGTCCAGCACTCCGATGAAGTACTGGCGAGGCTGTCTCGTCTCCAGAGATTGGTTAATCCTCACCACCATCCAAAAGAACATCTTTTCGTAAACAGCTTTGGACAGAGCTCCGACAGCATAGTTAACCTGTGGCAGAGGTACATATAAATTATGTTAATTTGATATGTCTTCCCCAATAATCAGGGTTGGGATGTAACTGATTTCATGAAAAACTGTAACTGTAATCCATTACAGTTACCAGCTAAAATAGTGGAATTAGATTTTTCTTTAATTAGATGATTACTTCTAGGACTAATTTCAAATTTAAAAGGAAAGTTTGCAGAAGAAAAATGCACAAAACAGCTGTTCTCTTAACCTTTCAATAATGTCAATCAATAATTGAAATAAAGTAATCTTTAATCTTATCACCTGAGCAACATAAACGGTCACAAAAATAGAACGAGTTGGTGCGCCAACGCAGTAAATGACTTTGGATGGCATTTCAAAGAACCATGTTTAGTCGTGAAGTAATCTAAATATATTGGAAAGTAATCCGCTTATGTTACTAAATTTAGGTTATCCAAAAATGACTTTAATGATTCCAATTTTTGTCTGGTAACTAGTAACTAACAGATTACATTTAAAAAGTTACATACCAAACCCTGCCAATAATACATATATTCACTTGTATCACTTGCATGTCAAATCAACTACAGGTCGACCGATGGTGGATTTTTATAGGCAGATATAATGACGATCGATTGTAGCTGGAAAAAGCCGATAGCCGATCAAATAACAATTCATAGGTCTGTCAAACAATTAGTATTTTATAACAAGTGATTATTTTTTCTAGTTGTACAAGCTTTCAATGTATTTATAATAAAAATGATAAATTACATCATTCTCAAATTATCTGTCTCAGTACGGCGTGTGAGGTACTGAATATATATTGCTAATAATCAGACGCTCACCTGATGGCAGTAAAAGACCAAATATGAGGTAAGGTTGTAACTTGTTGCGTCAATAACCAATGTTTATTTAAAGTAATCGGGAAGGGATTCTAATGGATAAAAAATTACCACTTAAGGGTAAGGGAAAACAGTATGGGTTGCATTGCTTTTGAAAACAACAAAGGATTGCCAGGGATAGGTGAGTTTATGGTTAGCGCGTACACGCATAAATGTGCGCGTGCATTAATGTGCAACGTACAAGATTTAAGCGTCCCAGTTTTGGGGTTTGAAAATGTGGCCACCCTAAGCCTAAATTAAGTTACCTTAGGCTGCAACTTGCTACCTTACTGTACCTTATTAGCTGGCTAGGCTATATGCTACCGGTTTGTTTATAATCTTGTATCTTGTTATGAAACCGGATAGCGGATTACGGATGCTTTTCATTTCTAATGTTGCTAAAAATATAGGACTATTGTTTCTTATCACAAACAATGTTATATTGCCTAATAAAAAAGAAAAATTGACTAAATCTACTATTGTTTTGGAAGCATTGAGGTCTCGTATTTGAGATTCATTAGGAACGATAGAGTATCATTCACAGTGCTTCATTCAGCGTTTACAGGTATTTTGTAATAGTCGCGTACATCTGGATCTGGTTGTGAATCTGTCAGGCTTATTATAGTTGTTTAGATATGGCCATTGGACCTTAGTTGTGATATAGACCTACATTTAACAGCTAGCCAAATACCATCAACAATGCCTGCTAGCAAAACAGATGGCATCCTTTCGGTTTGGCAGCAGACGTCTTCCGTGTAAGCCTTAATAATGTCATATTATAACCAACAAACGCATCATCCTCATAATTCACAACTAAAGCTGTTTTAAACATAAATTAATTACATTGACTTTGCATAGGGAGCCTGCAGCAAATGCAAGATGATGTATACTATCTGAGGGGTGCAGTCTGTGCAGCTATCGGCCACTATCGGAGCCAAGTTCTGACGATAACGTCGGCTAAACGATTAATCAGTCGACCCCTAAAATAAACTCAGTGTCATACCTGGTCAACATTCTGTCCCCTGGTGACCCACTCATTTCCCACTTTGACTCTTGGGTGACAGAGACCCTTGATGAGGTCAGCAGAGTTGAGGCACATCAGATAGGCAACTTTGTCAGCAACTGAAGTTTTAGGACAACATTTTAAGTTAAAATGCAACTAATTGGGAATAATTAATCCCTTATCTTTAAACCGAATTCCTGTAGAAAGCTAATTGTTACCTACATTTGTGGCAATAGTTAGGTATTTGTTAAATAAAATAATTCAGCTAAGCATCCTTGTATTCTTATTTGAATATATTTATTAAAGGTGTAATTTCACTCACAGTAATCTATATTTTGGAGACCCTCCCCTTCAAAAAAAAAGAAGCTATCAACCTTTTTTCAAAGTTGCTATTTAGGCAAACCAGAAATAGAGCTAAACTCACCTTCAGTGCCATCAGCCTCTGCCTGCTCCTCTCTCTGCTTCTGCTTAAACCTCATGTTTCCATGGTGCATGATGGCACCAGTCAGCTTGTATATGCTGTTCTTCTCCTCTTGAGTGAAGCCCAGCACATCAAATGCATTCTATTTAATGGGAATATAGTGAAATGACATAAATGTAAAAATGTCTTGATTTGTCAAACTAAACTGTACAACTCATTGAAGTGTTTGTTTTTTAAATTAATTTAGATTAACTATGTTTATTTTTATGTTATATAATACAAAATAAGCGGCACATGGATTAATGAAATGTAACAATTAATAATACATATAAAATAAGAATTTGCAAAAGCCTGACATCTGTTGCAAGGAGTTCATCTGCATCATCGATGGAGGGCACTTGGGTTTCCCCTTGAGAGATGAAGGCATAGTCATAGGGATTATTTGTCACCAGCAACATTTCTGGAGGACAGAAAAGGACTCATTAAAGGACACATTCTATGAAAACAAAGTATTTCTAGTTGTCTTTGGAATTAGCAATTAGTCGATGTGACACGGAAAAGTAGTAAGTCTTTCAAAATGGACTGTTAGTTTCCTGGTCTGTATTGGCTAAAAAAGAGAGGGGGAAACAGGCAAATGAAAGAAACGTGCATATGTTGCGTAGATTACTGCACACCATTTGTTTGGTAAAGCCCATATGAGGATATGGCCAGCTACTGTACGTAGTATCAGCGAAATATGCAAGGCAAGGAACTGTTGTTGATCGCCAGTACACAAACCATAAGTAAAAATGTATTTATCAACATCTGCAGATGACCAAATCTGTAAATCTATTTTTTATACAGTAACTGCAGACTACCATAGCATAAACAAGTTGAGTCTGCAAGACAGGCATATTATCAAGAGTGATGTGGACATCAATAACTACATTAGATTTATATAGGCGATTGTTCAGAAACCGTAACCAGATTAGAAATAGGCTTCTTAAATAATGTGTGCGTTGATTTACTTAACCTGAACATTGCTCATTGATAAAGACGCACTTGCGTGTCATACCGAAATGATATCCCCTGCCGGAAACGGATTGCCGTTTTTGATACCATGAGTAATTTGTAGTAATTAGTTTTATAGTTATTAATATACTTTTTCTCTGCTCTGCATGACCATATGCCCGCCCTTGCCGAACTGTTTTGTTGAAGCCGCTGACCTTCATTTCATTACATTTGTGCATTGTGTTAATGACATTAAAGCTGAATTGAATTAACAGACAGATCCTGTATGTATTTCTCATCCTTGTTATTATGTTATGCTATTTTATGAGTCCACATGTGTCCATGTTGTGATAATGAGTTTTTCTCTGTGATTATCTTAAACTAAAGATGATCCATGCCTTGCACTACTATGGTATCTACCTAGAATTTCAGGCTTCTTGTTGGATAGTATCTGGTAGAAGATGTGATAATCTCTTTCAGCCTTCAGCTGGAAGGTCACACGAGACTTCTCCAAAAGGTCTGCCAAGAATACACAAGCAGGAGTATAGAAATGTGGTCTTGGTTTTTAGATGCATTTAATTAAGGTGAAAAATATCTGTGTTTTATTCTTACATGTTTCAATATCAGCTGAGGCTAACTTCCCTCTAGTGTCAAAATGAATCCTGATGAATTTACCCTAAAAGTAAAGTATTGTTAGATTTGATTTGTTTTTTTTTTTAGTTGATAGTTTTACTGTATATTGGTGAACAATATACAGTAATATAGAACTGTATTAAAACAGGTTTTCTTCCAGAAAAATGAAAAGCATACAAATCTAGAGGAGTTGTCATTCCTGATGGTCTTAGCATTGCCAAACGCCTCCAGAGCAGGGTTAGCCTGGATGATTTGATCCTCCAGAGTACCCTGTGTAAGACAAACAGTGTGAAAGCTTAGTTTACTAGATTATACAATAATTATAGTAACAATGCATATAATTAAATCATAATATAAAATATTCATTACTAAACTACATTGTAACTATTTTTTTACAGCTAATATGTCAATACATTACTGAATCAAACTTAAACAAGAAGTGCAGATTAGATTACTTACTTTTAGAATACTATGATAGGGAAGTATGAGAAATACCTTGTCTTTGGCATTTGGGTCTTTTTTTCCACCTGCAGCTGCTATACTGGCAAAGTACTGGATCACCCTCTTTGTGTTTACGGTCTTTCCTGCACCAGATTCTCCACTAAAGTTGCAACATCAGTTACATGTAAAAAAAACACTTTTAATTTACATGGTCATTATAATTTCATTAAGTAAAAGGAATAATATACATACGTGATCAGAATTGACTGGTTTTCACGGTCTAAAAATAAAGATGAATTATTATTATCAAAATTCTGTGCATTCACATCTTATTTTCAGACTAAATTTCAAATGCTTTGGTTAGTGATCTGACTAATACAGATATCACAGTCAATTGTAACATTTGAATATTTAGCATTAGTTTGTACCTGCCAGCATGTACTGGTAGGCATTGTCAGAGATGGAGAAGATATGAGGAGGAGCTTCACTCCTCTTCTTTCCTCTGTAGGCAACAACCACCTCTTGGTTGTAGACTGGCAGCCATTTGTAAGGGTTCACAGTCACACAGAACAGCCCAGAGTAGGTCTGAAGCATAACAATTGTAGATAAAAAATAGCTCATTAAACTTGTGGCATTAAAGGGATAGGGCCCTATTTTAACTATCTAAGTGCACAGTCTGAAGGTTTGCGCCAGATGTAAAATAGGGCCCATAGTCTGTGATTGTAAGCTAATACACGTTTTTGTCAAATTCACCATATATCTTCTTGCATTCCACCATCTTATTGTTCTCTGTGCGTGCTGAAAAAAGAATCTGGTACAGCCCTGGCTCCATAAAGACGAACACAAACAAAGTGGCGAACACCACTCACAACAACAAAGCCCTTGGCACCCTAATCTGTTTCAATGTGTAGGGCAGAGATTCTGAGAGAGTTTGTTTTGATTAGAAGTTCGCAAGCATTCTGGAGAATGATTAACCCTGCCTTTAATGCTTACTGGATACCTATTTACAGCATTACACTCACATAGATCATCCATGCTGCGTATCGCTCTTTGAGGTTAAACAGCACAGCGGGCTCATGAAGGAAGGTTAGCATGGCCATGTCTTCGATCTTGTCAAACTTTGGAGGATTCTGTTGCAGAATCTGACAGTCTTTGAAGGTCGGAGTCTGGGTAAAAATAAGGTATAATTAGGAATTCAAGCTTTTAGGTATCTGTGCCCCAAGGTAAACAGGTAATTCATGTGTGCAATATATAAACAATGACAATGGTGGCTAAATTTGTGTTAGTGACTTGCATGTGTTACCGTGTTGACATCGTCAACATTGTGTCACCAACATTCCAAAGCAGCCTCAAGATTTTTTTAGCTGCATGACTTCAATACCACGTTTCATCACTCATTCGCCTATTGTACAGACCAGACACCCTTTAATTGCATTATTGTTTGTGCATGCGTTCACGTGGGGTCACATTTACACTCTCTCAAGTATGCTCTCTTGAACTCCCGCAGATTTACACTTGGATTAACACCTGAACCCACACAAGGAATGTAATCTTGTACTATTATAAAATAAGTGGTGCTCCTACTTGAATGAGCTGGGATTCTGGTGGATTGGGAATTTCAACTCAGAATTGATGCAAGCAATAATTTCAGTCAATGGAGTAGAGAAAAACAGCTATAACAGTAGGTCAAATACATTTAGCTGACACTTCTTACTATGTGTATGAGCTTCAGCAGTGTATAAAGCATATATCCACAACCTACAGTACCAAATTAGAAAGCTGTATATTCAGGCTGACCCTAGTATGTTAATATTAAAGTATGTTAATTGCGTTAGCAGCTCTTGTGATGATTTCCAAGAGCCCCATGTATGAAGGGTTAACTGTAACCACCAACCTTCCCATGCTGTGTCTCCACGGTGACCATGTCGCCCTCACGGGTGGTGACGCTTGCCTTCACAAACTCCTCCACCGGATCAGGAACAAAACATTCCTTCTTCATGTCAAAAGGACGTGTGGAAGCCTCCATGCGTTCCTTGTCTGACTTCCTCAGGTATGCGGCAGCCTCCCCAAACACAGACATTTCTGCATCGCCCATGGCTGCTCTGATCGTTATACAGACACAGATGTTCAGGACTTGCTGGAGGCTTGATGGATTGTTAGCATCCAAAAATCTATGTTTTACTACTTTACCAGTTATCTTTTATCGTTATGAAATCTGTATTTAAAACATGTTTTTAACAATTACTTTATCGATTTATCTGCAAACAAAATCAACAAAATACAAAAATGTAAATTATTTTCTCCATAAAAAGAGGAAAAATTAAGGATTTACCAATGTGTTCAGCTCAGATTAGAGTTCAAAGTTCAATGGAGTGTGTGTTCAGAAATTCACCTGGATGAGTACAATGAAAAATCCATATTATGAATCTCTTTCAGCTCAGTCATAGCAGAGATAGCTTGCTTGCTTAGTTTAACTTGTATTTAACCAAGTTTTTTCTAGTCTAGTCTAAACATATTGAAAGAGTAACACATCACAAGCAATGCAACACACAAGTTTTGCTGTCATACAGACACAGAAGCCTCTATTGTATTGAATTTTAATTTCTCCCCATTACCTTTAAATTAAAAGTGTAGAGGACCAATGCTGTACCCACCTGTATGTATTGCAGAGTTACACTAAGGCCAGGTGAAGAGAGATCTGCTGCTAGACCTGTGAAGTCAGGGATCAAATTTATAACCCCCGATTATCCTGCCATAAAAGGCCAAGGGCAGTACCCTGACCCCCGACACACACACACACACAGGCATACAAACAGATACACTATACACATGTATCTGTATTTCCTACCATGCACACACACACACACACAGTGTGCTAATCAGTAGCACTTATGACTTGTGATGTCTGGCTGCCCTCCCTGCCGTCTATCTGTAAACGTCCAAATAATGTGACTTTTTAGGGCCTGTGCCAGGAATCTCCTGTCTGAAACTGTAGCCCTGCTGTGACCAGGGTTGGGAAGTAACTGATTGCATGTAATCAGAAACTGATATATGGTAACTGTAAACCATTACATTATCAGATAATATATTGTAATCAGATTACTGGTATTTTTTTAAATGTGATAATTATTTATAGGACTACTTTCAGATTTAATTAAAAGGGATGTTTGCAGAAGAATAATTAGCTGTTATTTTAATGACTTTTCATTAACGTCAGTTATACTATTATCTGACCCCCTGAGCAACAAGGGCAACAGGGCCCCAAAAATACAAAGATAGTTTGGAAATAGTTTTTGATGGTGTATCAAAGAACAATGTTAAGGCGTGAAGTAATCTAAAAGTAATGGAATGTACTCAGATTATGTTACTATATATAGGTAATCCAAAAATTTACCGATTATAATTTTTGTCTGGTAACTATTAACTGTAATTATGATAATAAAAACGTAACCTGCCCAAACCTGACTGTGACTATACAGTAGCTATAATTGCTTGTTCCATTGTAACTGGCGGTAAGTATATTCAACTTAGGGTTGTCTTATTGAACTGGTTTGAGAGGCTGAAATGTTTTCACTTTGTTGACTCCTAAGGTTAATTATTGTTCCAATAAAGAGGATTCAATTCAAAAATGAGCTGGCTACACTGGATTAACCTCAGAAGTGTGAATTCTTGCCATGTTTAGCTGCAAAGGGAAAAGGGGATTCCACCACGGTTACCTCTTTTTCCAAAACAGACCATTCTATCTCCCCATCTCTCTCACTGTCTGCCAGCAGGAGGCATTCTGGGAGAATGAGGTGACCAGATCGGACAATGAGGTGACCCGAGACTGATCTGAGGCATGCCCTGTCTGTCCAACAGACACGCGCCCTGTCATGGTTGTACATTAATAATGGTTGTGAATGAAAACAAATGCATTCAGATTCACAATGCCTGTTAGTTCTATTTGTTAATATAAAAGAGAAATCTTGCTAATGTATGTGAAATCTCTACATAAATAAATATTTTCTGCCATAATGTATTGTTGTGAAACATTGTTTATTATAAATGTGATGTATGAGCTAATGTACATTTAAATTGTCTTTGAACGAATAATATATTATTTATGCAATGGGTGTGATTGGCTAACCATACTCTAGTAAAGATTGTGGGGAAATGTATCCCATTTTTATTTTGTAACCTTTTCAAATTGTACCTTGGCTCATCCACTAAATGTTGATGGAAACTATAAATCAACATTTCTATTGTTATGGCATGCTTAGCACAGCCAGACATGACCTACAAGGCCTGTAATTGGCATCCTGGCATCCAGCACTGCTGTTGACAGCACTAGTCATGACCTGTTGCACGTAGCACTATGGCTGGAATACAAAGAGTACAACAGGAAATCTGTATGGCAATTATGAGATGTAAATATATATGTAAATATATTTGGTTATTTCATTTCATTGATGGAGAGCCGATAATGCTCCTTGATGCATAATTTTTTGATTCCTCTGTATAATTATAAATGTATGTAGGCCTATAGATTGTGCAGACTTGATGTAAAGCTATCTCAAGTGTACCTTAAAACTGTAAACAAATAGAGCACATCTCATACATATAGTGTGGTTCTCATACAACTACACACAAGATATAACATAACTGGGATATTATGATTTTTCTGAGAATTCTATCCTGGCTGAAGTCAAAGGCTTGTCGCAGGCATCATTAATAGTACACTTTTACGAGTTAAAGAGCTAAACACAACATCATCACCACCACCTGAACCAATGAATTCCCTGATACATTCAGCTGGACCCCTCTGTTTACTTGCCACACTATCAGTGGCATTTATATTCTTATAATAGCCAAGGAGATAAGGGCCTTTACTGGTACAACAACCATACACACCACAGATGTGATCATGGGGTTTAGAATAGCCACAATGACTGACACACATAGCGTCAACAGATAAAATAGGGAGTGCTCTTCATTCCTTGGATAGTCATCTGGTACACCAATAGCTGCCTTATATTGTTTATTGTTACTTTTTATTTTTAGGTTTTTACCAAAAATACATACTAAACTGTGGCTAAGGTTTCAGATTTTACGTAATTGTTCATCAGTAACAAATAATAGTGTTTCCTTCATTCACCGTCAGCCTAATGTTATACCAAGGCTGCATCCCTGTTCCTTGTCCCTGCCACTAGTGGGAATGAAAACAAGGCTCCGATTGGGAGCAAGCATGCCCTCTTTGTCTGGCACTCTGCTTTGGAACATTTTTAACTGGCAGATAGAACAGAGGAAAACCATTTTGGCAGGCCAGATTGGGCAGGGCAGCTGTTTGTGTCGTCAGTTGGTAGTTTAGTGGATTAACTGTAAAGTCCCACAGCTGACTATTCCTCTGATAGCCCGGATTCCACGCCAGGCCTTAATGGAGGGCCGTAACGCTATAGGGAGGGGGGCAGGTGGCTCAGAAACCTGGTTCATTTAATGAATACCACAGATTGTATTGAAGAGGTGTTGCACAATACCATATTTCAAGGGTATTGTATTGTATTTTTTTGTGTGTGCATGCCACCCAAAACCCACCATTTGTCAGTAGGCTAAAGGCCTACTATATTTTATTACTAAGTGATGTGAGGTCTGATCTTGCAAGATTAAATTTCATGAAACCCCTCAATGCAAAAACATTTATTTAGAAAACAAGCAACCAATCAGTGACTATCTTACCTTTTTTTATACAAGATACCGACATCAGCGTATGTCGTATGGTTCAGTTTCCAGCTCGCAAGATCAGCATGGTCTCACAAGGCTAGTGGTATACTACTAAATGGTCTCACAAGGATAGTGGTATACTACTAAAGAAAAAATAACGAAAATAAAGCAGTTCCTAATTTTTTATGTTAAAACTTTATTTCCTTTAGAATATGATTTTGTGCCAGCTCACGTAGTTTCATATATCCATTTTATAATTGTGTGTAAATGTTACAATGCAAATAATAAAGAAACACCACAGCCATATAGGATTTTTCTCATACTTTCTCGGCTATATACTCCTAGATGGTAAGCCTGCCTGGTATTGTCTGATAGCATACTGTACTATTTCAATTATTCAGTGTCATGAATCTATCAGATTATTTGCCTGTGTATCATTGTGACATGGCATTGATGTAGTCTAAACAGCCATTTACGATTCTCTTGAAGTACGAAGGTTTATTCTGTGTGCAAATAGTATATTTGCGGTTACTGTTATATTAATGGGTAGATACCAATTCATTACTTCCAAACACTATACCAGTGGTATTCAACCCTGGTCCCAAGGGTACCATATACATATTCCCTGCATGTCTCCCTGCTCCAACGCACCTGATTCAAATGAATGGGTCGTTATCAGGCTAGAGCTTGATGCCATCCATTCATTTGAATTAGGGGTGTTGAAACAGGGAGACAACTAACATGCAAGGCAGTGAGTCATAAGTACCAGAGATGAATATCACTGCACTATAGCATATTTTATAGTGTGTACTCTAAAAACTAATATATCAAAACAAATTATATATTTTCTCCTGTAAGATACTAGACATCCTGTGGCAAATATTGTTGTCATGCTACTTTTGAGCCACATGGTGGCAGTAATGAATCATGTGGTGCAACGTGCAGTGCCACTGTTGAGCCAGATGGTGACAGTAACGTATCTGCCCAAATTGATTATTAAGGAGCTACAGGAAAATGGGAATTAATTATTCATTAGAAGATTATTAAAGCTCATCTAAATCAATGCTGTATATCCTTTGTCACTTGTTCCATTTTTATGTATGCATGCAAAATTAAAGATTAACATAGAAGTTATTGCAGAGAAAAAATATTTCAGTAAAACGACCTATTTTAAATACAGTTAATATTGCATTTGATACACCAAAAGTATTTATTTATTTCTATGTTTAACCGAATAACATACGGTACTTTTGAGCATGCCATAAATTATGAAAATATATGTTCATTTTACTACACTTTTAATATAAAATGTAATGTTAATGTAATGTGTTAATGATTTTAGATATTCAATAAATAACTTATATTTCCTTGATTCAATTGCATATATTTATGAAAGGCCTACTGGGAATATTAGTAAAGGTTTTGTTTTTCCAGTTTCTGTCAAACATATTTGTTTTTAT
The DNA here is from genome assembly GCA_027564755.1 of Amblyopsis hoosieri. NCBI lineage: Eukaryota > Metazoa > Chordata > Actinopteri > Percopsiformes > Amblyopsidae > Amblyopsis > Amblyopsis hoosieri. The sequence continues at coordinate 1,025,386 of JAODUE010000009.1, forward strand.
TTTAACACAAAACCTGAATTTATTTCAGGTTCGTTGTTGACTGCACCTGTGTCTGGAAAAGAGGAGGAAGAAATTAGATTACTTCTTTCCATATAGGAGGCCAGTAGATGTGCTAATTTCCCTCATTTGTGTAGGTTTGTCACTAAACTATGACTAGACACCTTTGCTACTGCAAATTTATAGTTTCCGCAACAAAAAATGTTTGTCAACAACCCTTTTAAAATGTCACTTCCCAACTTTGTGGTATGCAGCAGGGATATGTTAAACCAGGTCAGCTTGTATTTCGAGATAGACCGTGTCAAATGATTAGAACTTGATAGTGATGGAGTGATAGAGCTTCAGGATCCCTATCTCCCATGTTATTTACAAGAATGAATAATCAATTTTACTATGTGGTTTGCTGTGTCTATTGGAAGGTCATTACACTACATGTGTTTATGTGACCACCAGGATATGTTGATATTTCTAACGAGGTTCAAATTTAGCTGTTCATACTGTGCAAGACATGACTAAATTAAATTGGTTGCCTCTAAGGTGTCATTCAATACCTGGAGGTCTCTTGAACAACATTGTCTTGCATGGAGTTTGCTAAACAGAATTAAAAGCTTTCCCACCAGTAAAAGCACATGGAAAGGATAACGAGTCACAGAGACAAAACTAAATGATCTGTCTTTCTGTAGGGCATTTCATTGATTGACAGCAACAGCTGAGTCTCAACATGGATATGCTACAGAGGTTATTGCTATTAATATACATTAAACACACACACACACACACACTTGACATTTAGTCACACACATATTGTATATATTCTTAACGGATGACTAATACAAAATATCTTAACTGCCAAAACATATTTTTGCCTAAACATAAACAACGTTGTTCACATAAACATGCCTTCCAACAGCTTTGTCTTTTTGTAATGGCTTTCACTAATGCCATTGAAGCTTGTTGACCATAGCATTTACACAATTTACAAAGCTATGTGGCATTACTGTCATAACCTTTTTCCCACCCTTTGCTTCCTCACTGAAAGCAATCCGACACCTTGGAGGATTGGGAGTGAACATACCGCCTGAGGAGTACAGGGCAAGGTTAGTGTGAATAAGAAGGAAATAGTGGATGGGAAAAGTTGGCTGCAAGAACTAGTTTGCTTTATGAGGAGAAAAGGGGTTTCTGGGTGGGTGTGTGAAGACGCAAGGAGGTCCAACCACCAGGAAAGAAGGAGTAGGGTTGAGTTGTGGGTGGAAACTTCACACTGTGGCAAAGGAGTCTCTTGAGGCAATTACAGCAGGTGCTCTAACGGCAGTGCAATCTCTTGTTTGAAGACGTATAGCAGTGGCCATTTGCCACCATCTGCACGAGATACGAGGACACCCACCAAGACAACAAGGTCATACAAGACGGAAGACTGGACATGCAACCTGGATTCGTAATTGCACAACTGCAAGAACACACATGGCTTCTCACATGCTGAGCTTGTAGAAAGACTGAAAATATTCTATGTTTGGCAATTGCATTTGTAACAATCGAAAAGATTACACTGGAAGTACATACTTCATTTCCAAGCATACCCAAGGTGTACGGCAAGTATACTGCGGATGTGCTAAGCCAAAAGTAACCAGCAAATAGATGGAATTCCTGGGACTGATTGCATCGGACTGAGGTGGACTGAAACGCTTTGCGTAAAGTTATGAAACTGCCTAACTTCACATAAACACAATAATCGTAATAGGCATTGTTAAACTGCTAAACAACCAAAACCTGCTAAAACCCTATATTGAAGCCTATATATTGATGAGGAACCGGGAGTAAAGCTTTTGGATTTTGCACACTTGTAAAGACTTAAAACTGGAATGCCTGAAGCCAGCTGTCATTGCATTCAAGCAGGCACTAGCCAGACACTCTATATACGAGTTCCAGAGTGATTTACCGGACACTTGTGCTCTACTAGATATTTCAGGGCCCACATCGATCACAACAGGGCATTTGGGTTCCCAACCAATCCAATCAACTATTTCTTGGATTATATAATTAAGGAGATGTGATCCCTATAACTCAGTAACTGCGTCAAGTACATTCTACTGTGGATTACAGCTGTATCACGAGGTCTGTGGCTGAATACTGATTCGACAGTCGCATAACACACAGTGTCCATCAAAAAACACAACTTCAACTCAGATTCGGGACAGCTGTGGCTCTGGTTTCCAGATGTTCCTGGACACGGTGCTTGTGGTCTTGACCGACCTAGCGGCTCGGCTCCTAGGCAATGCCTCCTTTCGAAGGCACTTCCACTTGTTGCTGTCTGCTATGGTGGTGTTCGGGCCTGCCCTGAGCCTCTGGGTCTCCCAGTACAGCATATTTGCGAAGAGGACCCACTTCCTCTACAGGTGAGACCACTTCCTGTTCACTTCCTTGTAGGTTGTCCAACTCATAGTGGTATAGGCTACTTATACTGTGTAGTGTCTACTTAGTGTGACATTGGCATATAACTTTACATCTTTAATAATCTATACTTTCACCATTCTTAGTTTTGGAAAAGTATTAAACTATAATTAATGAGACCTGTTTAGATCATCTCTTTAGATACTTTTGAATATCTTCATGACATTACACATCTCCCTGCAGCCAGAGCTTAACATAAAAATGTGCCTACTTATTCCCTACATCTTTACTCTCCTTTCTGATGATGTTCTGAACTGCCGTCTGTAATCTATTCATCACATTCTATAGCACTCATCTTGCCTGCCAGACAGTAATGTTCAATATCATGGTCATGGAATAATTTTAAAATGTACGCTTTTTTCACATTAGTTTTATACTGATGCTATATTTCAATGGTAGGCTACATTGCAGTTTATATGACTATAAAATTGAAGTGCCTAACCATGAAATTCAATAAATAAGTAATGTTAGGTTACATTACAGTAATATTACTGTCACGTGACACCTTTTTTTAATCATCCTTTCTTCTCATCGTTTGTTCACTACTGTACTCTTCCTTCCAGAATGTTCCTTCGTTCTGGATGGGGCTGGACGTGTGTGTTCGTTGGCTCCTTCGTGTTCCTCCTATCATTTTCCGTCCGCCGCTCCCTCGTCCTCACCCTCCGCCACCTCTCCCGTCTGGGGGTGGCAGGCGCACTGTGGCTCGGCTTCCGCAAACTCCTGGACCTTCTGGAGAACACCACGGGGAGCTGCTACGAACAGCTAGCCGCCCTGCCGGACGGAGGCCAGACAGATGCCTTGGCTGGCGGGCAGCCTCTCCTGCTGCTCAGGGAAGGGGAGAGCAAGTCAGAGTGCCTGGGGGCGGGGATGGTGTGGAGGGGATATGGGGTTTCTGAGGACATATTCCTCCTCTGTCTCTGCTGCCTGCTGTTGGCGGAGGAAACCGCCATCTTTGGCCCGTACCTGAGTCTGGGCGGGGTCTCAGGAGCTCCGCTCAGAATCCTTTTCTTGTTCTGCGTTATCTTGTTGATGCTGTGGGTATTTTTGCTGCTCTGCCTCCTGGCATACTTCCCACAGTTCCCCACACAGCTTATAGGAGGCGCCCTGGGGTGCCTTAGCTGGAGGGGCCTATACCAGGGTTGGTACCGACTGGGCCCCAGATGGTACTGCCCCGGACGGCCCGGGGTGGGGCTGCTAAACTCCACGACCAGCAGTGACTGAGTTAAGAATAGCAACACAACAGTAATCACGTGTATAGCTATGGCCTTTATAAATGCGTTTTACCAGAAAAAAACTGGATTAGCATAGCCTATGTGTTGATTAGGATTTTCAATCCAGAATTCTAATAGGCTACTACAAGCACTACAATAATGTGATTTTATGTGTTGAATTAACACTTGAAGACCCAATGAAACAAGCTTTTCTGATTGTAATGGATTAATAAATCTCAAATGATCAGCAGTTGGATTTAAGGAGTTATGAAAATGCATTGCTTTAAAGTCCACTTACATGAGGCAGTATTTATAAAATGATCATATAATTGATGCAGCTTTTTCTTTTACATACCTAATGGACAAAACTGCATTTTGCAAATCAATTATTTCAACCGAAATTAGGTTTAGATACATTAGATTCTCATTCATTCAAAAGACAATGTAATGGTCGAAAAATAATGTCACTCAGCTATCACTGACCAAACAGCTATAACAAAGGTCTACCAAAATGTCTGATTAAGCCTCATCCTCAAGCCTCATGAGGCCCATTCAGCCTTTGAATCAGAATCAAAGAATTTCCCCTAGGGGATTAATAAAGTATTTTTGATTCTGATTCTAAGGCTGAATGGGCCAAACCCATTTGTTCTCTTAGCAAACATTGAGACTAATAAATAGTTCAAAAACAGATCATTTCATTAATGTAATTGTTTTGCATGCCTACTTCACTTTTAACCTCAGTAATTATGTAACAGTAAATATAAATAATATGTTGCCTATATAGTATATGGCAATCATGGCAAAATATCCTCAGAAAACAGTGTATGTGCATAGTCTGAATAGACAATGTTTTCTCTTCAATCAAGGTAATCTGAAGTTATTTTGTGGCCAGCCCCGGAAATTACAGAAACAGCACTGTTTTGGTTTCAAACATGAGAATGTGACCAACCCGTCCCTCACATAAATACAAACATGAGAATGTGACCAACCCCTCCCTCACATAAAAACAAACATGAGAATGTGACCAATCCCTCCCATAGCATGCAACTGTCCCCTCATTCACAGCTCGCTCCGCTGCCTGCGGTTTCCAAGCAAATCCAGGCAGTCTGCATGTCGGGGTGACATTTGTGTTTTGGGGGAATGCTACTGTACAGTTGGACAAAACGTCCCTTTAAGTCAATTTTATTTGGAAAGCAAGTCATCAGTGCTGAACAAAGTTCATGCCTTGAAATCTGACAGTGAAATGGAAAATGCCAATCTGACTAGCATACAGTATGAAATGTTGCAAAGGGCATTGCCTTGGTAGAATTGATTTATTATATATATAAAAAGTAATTGTCCTGCATTGAGAAACAAAGAATTACAAGGATATGTTGATGAAGTCCCAGTATATCTTCAGCACTACATAATTGATGTTTCTATAAGCTTTGTTCTTTTATACCTATACACCAGAAAGACATGAAATCTGACCATAAAAATAGAAAGAAAAAATAAAACATGGAAATCTTGTATCTACAACCAAATTAATCTACAACTCAGCCTAGAATTGTTAGAGATGGTAAATAAAAAGGCAATATTCTGTGACTGTTTAGGGCCATGTTACATGGAAGGCCTGGGAAACCTAAAAAACGCAACAGATAACAGGCATAATTGTTAAATAAGGTCAGCCAATTGCTGCAATTTTATCCTTTACACCTTAACATGGCTCAATATGTAGAGCAATAATTACAAAATGTAGTAGATAACAATTGCCAATTGTGCAAGGTTTCTTTTCTCTGAAAGTAGCTTAGTAGTATAGAATAAGTCTATGCCACTTGACCTCTGCACTGTTCTGTGCTACATAAATAGAAGGAATATCATCTTGGTATACCAATAAGAAACACAATGTACAAGGGCTCAACCATACAATTTAAGTGACCTACAATAAGCCTGAATGCCAAGTCATTACAGTCAGTCAACTAAAAATCATAATTATAAAGAAAATGAAACGACGCTCAGCAGACGGAGTTGAGAAAAACAGATAAAATAAATGTCTTCCACCAAACTGTCCTTGTATGAAGAAGTGGGTCTTACAGAGGTAAACCAACAATGTCTGGAAATGGCCGTATCAGGAGGGTGAGGGAATGGGGGAGGTGATGGATTCTGGGGGCAGCCAGTGACAGTCCATCATGGCATCATAGAGCTCCTCACTGCGCTGCATGAAGTCTCTGTTGCAGCGCTCCACGTCTACTTCAGGGATGGGCTCTGAAGGGACATCAGACCCATTCATTATATAGTATGAATTAAGCCTGTGGAATACTTTTGTCTAGTCTCATCAATGAATGTCCAATTGACTTGTATTGGACAAGCCAATTGGACACGTGTAACACGACTGTTCTGCCTGTCTGTCTTTTCCTTCCATTAAACAAGCGTGGCAGTGAGTCATTGTGTTGCAGTCAAGTTAATTTGGAGACGACTGCGCATACTTTGTGATTTGTGTATGATTTTGCAGAGCATGCTAACCCAAGCATAGCAGACAATCTCTGTTATGAAGCTTGTGTTTGAATAAACCTAATTTCATATCATCTTAGCACTTATTATTAACAGGTTTTTGCACAGGTTTCAATAGTCATATCTGACCAAAATCCAACTTTAACATTATGATATTGGCTGTATCATGACAGTGTAATAGGTCATGTGGTGTTGTTCATCTGAGGTTGTATTTACCAAATGTTTAGACCTGCTAGGGAACAGATTATTGTTATTTTGTCCTGGCATGTAAAACCATAGAATACAAAGTACATTACTTTTCACATGACTATGTGTGTATGTATGTATGTATGTATGTATGTATGTATGCATGCATGCATGCATGCATGCATGCATGCGCGTGTGTGTGTGTGTGTGTGTATATATATATATATATATATGTGTATGTATATATATATATATATATGTGTTTGTATATATATATATATATATGTGTGTATATATATATATACTTTGATCAGTGGGTTAACTTTTTTTTTTTGTCAATCCATCAATAATTATGTTGTATAATAATCATAACAACAACAATAGGCATATGTGGATGTGGCATATGTTGTCTGAAACTAGGCAGGGGTAAAGGGATAGTTAGATCTCACCTCACTCAGACGCAGCATGGGATGAAACCCGGATGAAGCCACGTGAAGAATCACTTGCAATGATTTGATAGATCTGTCTTTTTCTCTTAATTATTCTCAAATGAGCACTGCATATTTTTTTTCCAAGTAACAGATGAAGGTGAAGTCCCATTTCTCCACATCTTGTAGCCTACACGCATCCAAGCAGAAACGCTATTTAGCTTCATTCCTTTTTCACAAGGAAAAGAGTAGATCCATGTCCTATCAAGCTGGAGTTTGTTCAACCTGCACGTACACTTCATGATGAAAACTAGGCCTTCTAGCAAAAAGCAATTATCCTACTAAACAACTGCTCAGACTTGTTATTAAACACAGCATCTATTAGCAGACATGGCTCCACGGCAGAGACGGTTCCCCCTGTATGATGTAATCTAACGGTTTTTGAAAATGTTTTTAAGAGCATTGCTTAAAAATGCAGACTTTTTGTCTTTATCTCTTGTAAAACATCTAAAATCGTCCATTGACTTTTCAAACATTAATTTCTGAGTAATAATATATTTATATTTAGTGAAAAATGTAACCTGCAAATTGAACTTTTTTGTAACTTTTGTTACAAACCTATATGACTTTACTTTTGGCCGTTGTTTGCATTTTGTTTTTAACCTCTTGCGAGTGGATCCTCAGTTATTTCACTGGGAAATCATAGCAGATTGGTCAGAGCTAATGTGGATAGAACTCGAGCTCAACAATTTCAAGCTGACCGGACTGATGAGGATAAATCCATATAGTAATAAATATCTAACATTGCCATGAGAGCCATACCAGAGAGATTGTAAACAGAGAGGGCTTAATGGACTCCACTTCCTCATTCGAGGCGCAGTGGGGAGCATTCCATGCAAGTAAATAGGGATGTCCACGGTTTTCACCATAATATTGCCCATTATTTATCTCTTGAAGCGTTAATAGTTATTTTGAGTATATCAAGTTAATTCCCAAGTACCTCCAATAAGTTTGAGGCCACAACGGTATTTCTACAGCAAACTGTTTTGTCGTAAATTGTGTCACGGCCAGAGTGGGGGTGGCAGAAACCAGACGCAGGTTGGAGTTTAACAACAAGGATTTTAATTCAAAAACGAAGCAAAGACACTCACCATTACAGCAAACAATAACTGACCAAGACAGGGAGAGACAGAGGGCTACATATATTAAAGCTAATTAGGGGAATGGGGCACCAGGTGTCTGTAATGACAAGACATAGAGTGAAGGGAAACCCCAGGAAGCATGGCAGGGCCATCAAACCCTGACAAATTGACTTTGTTTCAGGCCATGCATGGTATATGGTAGGGGGCGGAGGCCAGTCCTCGGGCTCCAGCCAGTCCACGTGCTCCGGGGGTGGAGGCCAGTCCTCGGGCTCCAGCCAGTCCACGGGCCCAGGGGGCGGAGGCCAGTCCTCGGGGAGAAGTAGAGGTGGGGCCTCCTCTGGGAGAGGCGGGGCCGACTCTGGGAAGGGAGGCAGAGGCGGGGCCGACTCTGGGAAGGGAGGCAGAGGCGGGGCCGAGTCTGGGAGAAGATACAGAGGCGGGGTCGCCTCTGGGAGGAGATGCAGAGGCGGGGTCGCCTCTTGGGGAGGCGGGGCCGACTCTGGGAGAAGATACAGAGGCGTGGTCGCCTCTGGGAGGAGAGGCAGAGGCGGGACCCAGTCCTCGGGCTCCAGCCATTCCACGGGCGCCGGGGGCGGAGGCCAGTCCTCGGGCTCCAGCCCTTCCATGGGCCCTGGGGGCGTAGGCCAGTCATCGGGCTCCAGCCCTTCCACGTGCTCTGGGGGTGGAGGCCAGTCATCGGGCTCCGTGGCTCCAGACTATACCGGCAGCTCCTTCCCCGGGCTGGCATGGAGCGTTGGCTGCTGAGTAGGCGGGCCCCCCTTGCGCCTAGGTGCTGGTACTGGACGCTGCTGTTACACCTCGCGACTGGCGGGAGGCGCCGGCTGCCGCACGGGTGGGCACATCCTACACCTTGGTGCTGGCACCGGGCGCTGCTGTTCCACCTCACGGCAGGCAGGGGACGCCAGCTGCTGCATAGGCGGGCTCACCTTGCGCCTAGGTGCTGGCACCGGACGCTGCTGTTCCAACTCACGGCAGGCAGGAGGCGCTGGCTGCTGTTGCTCCACCTCACGGCAGGCAGAGGGGGCTGGCTGCTGTGTAGGCGGGCCAACCTTGCGCCTAGGTGCTGGCACCGGACGCTGCTGTTCCACCTCACGGCAGGCAGGAGGCGCTGGCTGCTGTTGCTCCACCTCACGGCAGGCAGGAGGGGCTGACTGCTGTAGCTCCACCTCACGGCTGGCAGGGGGCGCCGTCGGTGGCTGCACTGCTGGACTGGGCGGCTGCCGGGACCCGCGTGTGCGACGCTTCCTCCGCGTCTGTTGTGCACGGGGCGGCGACGCACAGACGCAGAGTGTTAAACCCCAGGCGTTGGGTGGCTGCCCGAGACACTCGGCACTGTGACGACTTCCGCGTGCACCGTGCGCCGGTCGGGAGTGCCACTTGTCCTCCGAGCCGCAGCTGAGGACCCCCTCGCTGCGGTCGGGGAAGTCCTCCGTAGGCCCTGTGTTGTTGCGGACCCCAGCAATCCCGGTCCTGCACTCAGAGACCCCCCCTTGGGGTGCTCTGAGGTCGTCCTCGGACACCCTCGTAGCCCCTCCCCCAAAATTTACCTGGGGAGGCCTCAGGGGTAGAGCCGGACCAGGAGCGGGAGCGGGTTGCGGGCCACTCGGTGGAGAGCTTCGTTCCGCGCCTGCCTCGGGAAACGTCGGGACTAGCTTCCGAAGCACGGGGTCCCACACCAACACGTCCTCCGGGGCACAGTGGAACTCCTCCGTCTCGTAGAACTCCGCATCCGAATCATCGGAGAAGTCGGAGAGGGGGTCGGAGAACCAGTCCACGGCCTACGTGCACGCCTCCTGGTCGCGGCATCGGGTGTGCGTAGCCGAAATAGGCGTCCTCCTCGGGCGTCTCTGGCAACATCCATGGCCATGTGCTTCCGCCTAGGGTGACCATGGCTACAAACACTCCTCAGCACAAACAAAACAATAAAAAGAACGCAACCTGCTGGTTTCTTTGTGGTCGGTTATTCTGTCACGGCCAGAGTGGGGGTGGCAGAAACCAGACGCAGGTTGGAGTTGTAACAACAAGGATTTTAATTCCATCAAACCCTGACAAATTGACTTTGTTTCAGGCCATGCATGGTAGATTTAGCTGTCTGGGCGCTGGGTCAGCCTCCACAGCAAAATGTGATTAATTAATTTGATTTCTAATGACATTCTCTCTCACAGGTGTCCCTGGCTCTCAGAGCGCGTCTCAGTTTTGGTGCCAATCTATAATGGAGTTATTTTCATCTTTGTTCTGGCCAATTTCTGTATGGCCACCTTTATGGATCCTGGCATCTTCCCTAGAGGTATGTACAGTATGTGGGTTTTCACTGACTTTATATTACCATATTTGGAGTCTGTCTGACTATTCTCTTTTGGTCTTTAGTGTTTAAATTAAGAAATGTTGTGTGACTGATGACACCACTCTATGATTCTGAGGCTTTTCTTTTTTTTTTCTTAGCTGAGGAAGACGAGGACAAAGATGATGACTTCAGAGTTCCTCTATACAAGACGGTGGAGATCCGAGGGATCCAGGTTAGGATGAAGTGGTGCTCAACCTGTCGCTTCTACAGGCCTCCACGCTGCTCCCACTGCTCTGTGTGTGACAACTGTGTTGAGGTACATGCACGAACACACACACATTCTCAACTCGAATTTGGAAGCTGCTCTTTTAAGGAATAGTGTAATTTAGCAAACATTTGGTCTACTGAAGACACCCTCAGTGTCTAAAAACAGTCTATAGTGAATACACGTTAAATGTGATGTTATATGGTTCAGAGTAGAGCTAATACAGACATGGTCAAATTTGTTGGTACCCTTTATTCTCCTCCTGAAAATAGATATTATAAGCAATGTTCTTATACCTTTTATTAGAGTAAAGCAAACAAAGTGTAAAGAGAGATCAAATATATCTTATTGTATAAAGCTATTGTAAAATGGCCTGAACATAGTTTTGGTACCCCTGGAAGAGATTACAGATCATTTGATTATAGCAATATTTTAAACCATTTGTTTACTTTAATAAATTTCACAACTGTCTTTAATCTTATGAGAGAAAAATAGCCACTGTTGTGTAGTGATCCTTCTGCATACAGGCAGGAGGTCTGGATTTATAGTTAATAGAACTTTTGGAGAAAATAACTTTTTCCTTGTTTGTAACACTGTGGGCAAGGGCGTCGGAAATAGGGGGGACGGGGGGGGCGCGGGGGGGGGGGGGGGGGGGGGGGGGGGGGGGGGGGGGGGGGGGGGGGGGGGGGGGGGGGGGGGGG
>JAODUE010000009.1:1062715-1084791 GCA_027564755.1 Amblyopsis hoosieri
TACTGACCCAATTACATTAATAGGACTACAAGTAGCCTACCAATTACATTAATAGGACTACAAGTAGCCTACCAATTACATTAATAGGACTACAAGTAGCCTACCAATTCACATAAAATCAGTCTATGTCCAATTTCGGTATCGGCGTGCGCATCTGGGCGTCTACGAGAGCGAGACAACGAGAGCATCCACCCTGCAGCTTGTTTATTGTTCAACACAGTCAAGTCGTGATAGGTTACTGTATTGGTGCTAATTCCAAGTCTCTCTGGCATGTCCTTTCGCACAAGGAAATGCCAGTCACGCCCACGTGCATGCAGGGTTCTACAACTGAAATTACATTTGATGGATTTAGCACATATGCACTCAGATTAGTTGGCCATTGATTGCGTATGTGACAATGAAACATTGACATTTGAACCCAGGTCACCACACGCTGGCTCCCAGAGAGAAAGAGCCCATCCTGACCCGAAGCTCCTCCCACACCCTCTCCCCCAACCAATCGGAGACGATCCTGACTCGAAGCTCCTCCTACACCCTCTCCCCCAACCAATCGGAGACGATCCTGACCCGTAGCTCCTCCTACAGGGAGCCCTCCATGTCCAATCTGAAGAGGGCAAGCGCGGAGGTGGAGGTGATATCTCCTTCAAGTCCCCTCGGTAACCATGACAACATGATGACCTTCAGCAGCAGCACCCTGCCACGGTAACGGGCCAGCTAGACCATAATACTGCACAAATCAAAGGTCTACAGACTTATCGCTTCATGTAGAACTTACAAGTTTAAAGTGATGCTATATGACCTCCTGCCACTAGATGTCTCACTAAGCGCACCCGCATCTCAGACCAAAACAAACGAGGGAGACACTCTTGCCGCTTCTCACTTACGGGCGTTCCCGGCTTGTGGTTTCTTATTTAGTCATTTCTTTCAGCAGCAACTGCTGCGTGTCGCGCTGCCTTCCCTCCCATTGGTCGCATCGCTCACCATTTACCTAAATTAAACGTTTAGTCTGTTTTTGGCCTGCCTGGTTGGCCTGGTAACGTGTGAACGCACCAGAAGACGTGACCCTCAGCATGTGCAGTTAGTCTTCCCCACCCTCCCCGACATACCCCCCGCCTGTACAGTGCTCAAACGAAGCGAGTCAGTTCGCACGGAAGCAAATCGGGGCGACTTTAGTGTATTGGCCGGTGGGAGCGCTAGAAACACTATAAACAATGTACTGTCCCTTTAAGGAGCAGGTTAGGCATCTTGCTGTTTATCTTTCAATTCAGTGTCCGATAATACATTTCTAATTCATTTAAAACAAACAATCTGATGCACTCAAGCGGGTAAAAAGCTTTTAATGTCGCTTGGCCATATAATCACACGATCGTTAAGGGCAGCCCGACACCCCTAACCTCTGACCCCTGACACCCCCCCCCCCACACACACACACACACAGGTCCCACGGGGGCTCATCTGTGGAGGAGGGGGGCCGCGTCCCCCGCCGCCACGCCTCCATCCACACCTCCATGGACTCCGCCCGCTCCAAGCAGCTGCTCAGCCAGTGGAAGAACAAGAACGACAACCGGAAGCTGTCGCTGCAGGTGATGGACGGCGTCAGGCCCGCCCCCTGCGGCCCCGGCGCCTCCCCCGGCCCCGGCGCCGGCCTCTGCTCCTCCTCCTCGTCCGCCTCCTCGCCGCAGCGGAACATGGAGCTGCGCTGCTCCTCGGAGCCCTCCGCCATGGGCCTGGAGGCGGAGCTCCGCGCCGGGGCCCACATCCCGGTGCAGTACATGAAGCTGGCGACCGGCTCCGTGCCGCTCCTGGCCAATCACGGCCACCCGCACCACCACAACCACCACCACCACAGCGGGGGGGGCAGCAGCGGGCTAGCCGGGGGCGCCAGGGTGTCCGTCCAATCACGGCCGGGCTCCTCCCAGCTGGTGCACATCCCCGAGGAGGACAACCCCTCCCCCCGCGACCAGGAGAGCGAATCAGAGGACAGCGTGGCGGACGGGGGCTCGGTCCGAGAGAAGTGGCTGAGGGTGGCGGAGAAGACCACCCTGCCATGTCGGCCACTCAGCGCCGGGGGGCAGCCCCGCCTCATGCAGGTCTGTCTGCCTGTCTGTCTGCCTGTCTGTCAGCCTCATGCAGGTCTGTCTGCCTGTCTGTCTGCCTGTCTGTCTGTCTGTCTGTCTGTCAGCCTCATGCAGGTCTGTCTGCCTGTCTGTCTGTCTGCCTGTCAGCCTCATGCAGGTCTGCCTGTCTGTCTGCCTGTCTGTCTGTCTGTCTGTCTCTCACTCAGCCTCATGCAGGTATGTCTGTCTGTCTGTCTGTCTGTCTGTCTGTCTGCTTGTCAGCCTCATGCCTGTCTGTCTGTCTGCCTGTCAGCCTCATGCAGGTCTGCCTGTCTGTCTGCCTGTCTGTCTGTCTGCCTGTCAGCCTCATGCAGGTCTGCCTGTCTGTCTGTCTGTCTGTCTGCCTGTCAGCCTCATGCAGGTCTGTCTGTGTCCCAGACTTGCTGGCTCTGCGAGACTAGAAAGTGTGTGTGTGTGTGTGTGTGTGTGTGTGTGTGTGTGTGTGTGTGTGCCCCAGGTAATAGCCCTGTCCAAGCAGCAGGGGCTGTTGCACTCCCCTCGCTCTGAGGACGGGGGCAGCACAGTCAGCTGCACCGGCTCCATCCGGTACCGGGCGCTGACGGACCAGGACCCCTCGCCCCCCGCCTCCACCACGGGTCACATGGGAGGAGGAGGAGGTGAGTACTCTGAAGGCCCCCGGTGTTTTTACTTGCTTTTGTGCAACGCGTGCATGTAGACAAGCGGCTGCGTCACCAAAGACGTTGTTCACATACTTGCGTACCGTGCGTGTGCTTGGAGGATTTAAAATATATCCAGGAGAGGGCAGAGATCAGGGCCGAATCATCCCTGGCCGAAACTAGAACATTTTCAAATTTTCCGGACTACCTCCGAAATTCCACAACAACCACTAACATGTGTAGCGGCCATGGAGACATAATTTAGATGTTGGTAATTACGGACTAGCTCTACGAACTTCTCTTTGAAGCCATTGCTGTTTTCCTTTGTTCAGAGACTGCTGTTGATCTGCCTGTCTGATCCTGATTTACTGCCCCCCGTGTTCATGTGCTGTATTGCATCATGCGTACGCGTAGCGGTAATTCCTGAGGATGCGCACAAACTACGCTTCAAAGGAGCGCAGGATACGCGCCTGATATGCATGGCAACCATCATGGGTACACGTAGGCGTTAAAAGCAAGAATATCGTGGGCTTAAGCACCTAAGGCCTGGCTCGTCTTGGTGTGATCGGACCCTTACTAATAAATCCTCTCTATGCTGTATTTAACAGTAGCCCCACCTTTCCTCTGTGTGATGCTGCGATAGCATCAGTGACGTTAGCATTGCTATCGTTAGCATAACTACCGTTAGCCAATGCAGTAGATGTTTCCATTGTAATTGATGACCTCTCTATGCTGTGCTGCAATAGTATAGAGTTAGCATAACTGGCATTAGAATTATTAGCATTAGCATTACTATTGTAGATAGCGTTACTATCGTCGGTGTTCAGTGTTACTAGCGTTCTTGTTACTAGCATAAGCGCTACTATCGTTAGCATAAGTGCTGTTAGTATCTATCTCTAGCGTTACTATTGTTAACCACAGCCTCTATATGCTATGCTGCGATAGCATTACTATCTTTAGCGCTACTAGCGTTGTTGTTACTAGCATTAGCATTACTATAGTTAGCATAAGTGCTGTTAGTGTAATCAGCGTTACTAGCACTAGCCACTGCAGCAGATGTTGCCGCAGTAACCCCCCCCCTCCCCTCCCCGCAGGAGGGGGCCTAGAGCGTGCGGGCAGCATCGTGCGCGTGGACGCCCACCCCGAGGCGCGGCCTCCGCGGCCCGTTGTGCGGCCGCCCAGCACGGACGGCAGCGGCTCCTGGCGCTGGAAGCCCTCGGAGCAGCCCCGCCCCCCTCTGCGCCACCCGCCGCCCGACCCCGCCAACCCTGGTCGCCATGGCTGCGACCCACTGAGGGGGGGCGGCAGCGGTGGCTCGCTGGACGGCCGGCGGAGGAGCGCGGCGGAAGTGGAGGGTGAGTTGGGAGGGGGAGGGGGAAGAGAGGGGGGTGGCCACCCGCAGCACGTCGGCTTCATGCTGCCCGGTCACCCCGGCAACCAGGGCTTCGGCGGGGAAGGGGCATTCGTCAGCGGCGCCCCCATTGCCCCGCCCGCTGCCTTCGCCCCGCCCTTCCACCCCCACCCTCAGCCCACCACCATCAGGGTGACCCCCGTGGAGGCGCCGGGCAGCGACGCCGGCTCCGACAGCCAGTCGGCCGCCTCCTCCAGCTGTGAGTCCACGCTGAGGCGTGGAGGCCACGCCCCCGACCGCGGGCCCAGCCCGGACCCGCACGGCAACGCCGCCCACCACCGTCTCTACGACAACGGCAGCCGCCACGGCGGCGACAGCGACGGAAGTGGCGGCAGTGGTGGCAACGGCGTCCGTTTCCAGGACAACAACCCAAACGCCCGTTTCCAGGACAACAACCCCAACATCCGTTTCCAGGACAACAACCCAAACGTCCGTTTCCAGGACAACAACCCCAACAACCCCAACATCCGTTTCCAGGACAACAACCCCAATGCCCGTTTCCAGGACAACCCCAATGCCCGTTTCCAGGACAACAACCCCAACAACCCCAACGTCCGTTTCCAGGACAACCCCAATGTCCGTTTCCAGGACAACAATCCCAACAACCCCAACGTCCGTTTCCAGGACAACAACCCAAACGTCCGTTTCCAGGACAACAACCCCAACGTCCGTTTCCAGGACAACAACCCCAACGTCCGTTTCCAGGACAACAACCCTAACGCCCGTTTCCAGGACAACAACCACCTGGCAGGTCACCCCGGCAGGCAGCAGTTGCAGGGGATGTTCGGCCGGCCCGGCCCCACCCCGCCCCCCACACTGCCCCGCCCCGTCCTGACCCACGCACCCTCGCCCACCATGGGCCTGGCCTACAAGGAGTGAGAGGGCAGGGCTTCAGGAACGTTACGCCAACGTCATGGCGACGTTAAGGGGTGTGGTTTCTGTGAGACGATCCTCTACTCGCGTCTTGGCCGATACTGCTCTGAGCCACCATATTGATATCAGTTTTATCAGTTGTATCAGTTATATCAGTTTAGCCAGTCGAACCGTCAGTTGAGCCGTCAGTTGAGCCGTCAGTTGGACCCTCGGTTGAGCGACCCCGGGCCAAAAGATAAGGATTAACCCCCCGGTCCATCCAGCGAGCTCCTGTCTGGCCTAGATGGGCTCTTAGTTTCCATGCTGTCTTTATTCTGGATGATCCCAGCGGTGTTCAGCCATGCCAGGTGGGTCAAACAGCCATTGAGGGATACAGGATGTCCACAGTGGAAATACGACTTCAGCGAGACGGGTCAGGCCTCGAGTCTGTCTGTGTCTGTCTACAGTCTAATTACTACAGTGACCAACTGTGAGCTTCACCTCCATCTGCTTAGCATACATAAGTACATTTAGGTTGTCCATCTTGGGACGTAGGCTTATTAAAGCTGGTTTGGTGTTTTTATCATCTCCGGATGAGTGGGTAACAGGGCCGTGATACATTTCACATTTTTAGAAAGGGCCCACAATGTTTTTTAAATATTTCTTTACACGTTTTTGGTGCAACTGCACATTTTTATTATATTTGGTACACAATGCAGTGCATCCTACATAAAAGAAACATTAGCCGGGGTCAGTGACTCAACGTGTCTGTTTCCACCGGTATTTTCTATAGGCTGCATCTTAGAAGCCCTGTTAAGCCAATCAAGATGCTCACCTTTTGTAAATGAGATGAAATCATCAAGCACTAACATTGTCTTAAATAAACCGTGTCTCGGCTGTAACCAATGGGTCTACCAGCACTGTCCGAGGTGCATTAGCTGTTGCCATTGGCGGATTACCTATTGTGCACGCATCATGGCTCTCATCATCTTCACAGGCTCAGGCAACCTGTGTGTGTATACACTATATAGACTTTAATGCATAGCCTAATGAGTGACATTTGACGGACACTTGACATCAATGCCTACTACTGTGCTGTGGATGTATATTTACTGTAAGTGGTCACACATTTGGGCAATAACAAAATCTGCTGTGTGTCAGTAGTATAGTGTTTGTTCTGGGAATGGTCGCCGGTTCTGAGGAATTTAACTGAACATAGTACTGGAGAAGGTATATGACAAGCTCTGTGTAAAGTCATTTTGTTTTCACAATAGCAAGCCGTGTGCATGTAAAGTGTTGTGTTGTTGTCTGTGATTGGTTCACTTTACCATGCCGTAAACCTATCGCAGTGCTCCTTTTGTATAATTCTGCCTTTCTGCCATCTCTGTCTCTTGCATTTGGTGTTCCAAAACACAATCCAAAATGGCTGAGTGGTGACTAGTTAATAATGAATGAATCAGTTTGGAATAATATTTGAATTGTCCACAATCCACAGCACATTATACAATTGCTCAAGAATATTCATTGATTAATTTATAATATTAATCAAATATTAATTTAACAGTATATACAGTATATTGTTTAAGTTACAAGTGATGGTTACATCCTTTATTTACTTCAGACATAATTACAGTAGATTCCTTGACTAATAGAATCTTTGTCTTTCATCTCGGGGTAGTGGTGAAGTCCAGAGTCCTTGGCATTCTTTGACTAATATATGATGACACTTATAAGTTTGGAGCCCTCCATTGCAACTTATTAACGTATATATTTCAGTGATGTGTATGATTCTTTTAACGAGCTTATTACTGGTCAATCGCTTGGTTTGCTTGTTTCTACTGTAATTGTGAAATGGTGCAAGCTACATTATTGAAAGGGTTATTTTATTCTGAAAGACAAATATTGTATATATATCCCAATGGAAAACAGTAGAAAATATATGAGACAACTCACTTGTTGAATGCATTCATTATAAATGTATCAAGTAAATAGTCTTTGATTTGATTATGCATCTTCCATTCTGATAATACCAGTGAATACCATAACCTGGAGATATAGAACCTTGGTAAGTGTACTGGCTATTTATCATTATTGTAAGCACATCAGGCAGGATTTATGAAAAAATAGCACTATGTGACACTGTGCCTCGTTAATAACAAAAATGTTCTTAGATTCATCCTTGACTTTAGTCTTCATATCATTTCAGAGGGTGTGCTTACGTTTGATTGGAAACATATACTGAGCATAAAAAACCTCGCTTACGCTGGTACTGAGAACCCCATTTGTAACGTACGCAGCTACGATCTATAGCTCTCAAATGACCTTACAATTGACAACACACCAACATGCCTTACAATCAGTGATTTCCCCTTTACGGTGTATAATGTTAGCACATGTGAGTATTTAGTCAGGGATAGCCATGGACCAATAGAGGGAAGCTAACTTTTTTAAAGATGAGCTCATGGAGTTGGTAGTGGAGAATGAAAACAGCCAACGTATTGGTGGACTAAATAGTGGGCTGGAAGCTAATGCCAAGTTCACCACAGGCCTGGACGCATGTGCATCCCAAACTATTCCTACACAACCAGCAGGAACTCATGACTTTGCATGAAGATACGATTATGTCTATATCAAAGTAACATTTTATAACGACTACATATTCATAACTACAGGAAGATCAAGGTGTATCATGAGTCAGGCCCAGAGTGATAGTCACACTATAGCACATTCACACTAGCTACAGAATGCTACTGTATGTCAATCATTAAGACCAAGCAAGAAGAATTTAGACTACAGATTTAAACGGAGACACTGTACAGTTCCCAACCACAATCCACTCAACTATTACGCTGTTTGGAAACCATGACGTTAAACGGTTTACCTAATTACTACAGACCTCTTCTTAACAAGCTTAAATTAGAAATGAACAGCTAATTATTAGTTAGTGCCTTTGTTTTCACAGGTTACCAGGGGAATGCCATGTTTGTATTCAGTGGGCCTATGGCATGATATAACCTCATGGGTTTGCTGTGTGTTTCACTCTGATGACGTAAAACACTTTTTTAGTTTAGAGATTTATGCCAAGATCTGAATTATATTACCTCTGAACAAGCATGTCCTACAAAATAGGACAATACAGAATTATTATTTTGAAGTAAACGGATTAAAGATACATATGTGTTGATATAGCTTCACTGGTCACCAAAGCCATTCATCTGGGCAGCAACACCCATGGAAGTAGGTCTTAAAAGCACATTATTTCACACACATTTGGAGTGAGAGGGGGGTGAAGACCTGCTTTTCTCTTTTTAGCATCTGATTTCATCTTAGCTATTGTTTCAAACATGTAATCTTTGGTTGCTGTTATTGTGTCGGAGCTTGTGGTCATTCTTGGGCTTTCTTGGTCACGACTGGAATTATGTTGACAGTAGAAGGCCACTGTAATGCTCACAACAGTATAAGCTGTGATACAATGAGTTATTTGCAAGATGTTTATGTCCACAAATAGTGTGCACATACAAATGGCCAACTGTCTGTTTAGTATTAGAAGATGGTTGATGGCTTATGCTTTGAAGAGGAGTGTATGTTCATTTGAGAGATGTAAAATATAGCTTCATAGGCATGCAACGCCAATCTACTGTGATCTACTGTAAAATGCACGTTAACAAATTGTTGTAACAAATAGACTAAAACGTTTACACAGATTTTTTCTATTGAAGACATTTACTACTCAACAATTTGATAGATGGGTATATTATACTAATGTACATTAATTCATTATTTGTACTATTGTTGGTTGAGACATGTACCTTAACCTAACTAGATTATAAGGTATTTCAGACACATCTTGGTGCATTGTAATATTGCATTTGCAGATATCTGAAAGTGGCATATAGTGTAGTTGTCTACAGTCAGCCTCCTCTATCTGGAAGATCAATTCTGGGTCTTGCTGGTTGGGACTGAGAGCATAAGTTGATGTGTTTAATTTAATTATTTTAACTGACCCAATGATTACTCTTTGAATGGGTATACTAGTCATACTAGTAGTATTTTGTTGAGATGTTTGTCCAGGTGGGGTTGCATAGCCGATTAGCCGTTAGACTAAAGTCATATCTTCTACGCAATCATTATCTGATAAATAGTGGGACCTTCTGTAAGGACTATAAGGTCCCAAGTTAAAGGTTTGCAATTTGTGATGTCACAAATCACATGAAGCAATAGTCAACCAGGTGTCTTTTGACCCAGTCGTGGGTTAGGAGACCCAGCGGTCTCCTGGAGACCCAGTCTGTAAATACAAGACAGCTGTCTCACGCTAACTTCTCACGACTGGCTGCCTTTATGAGTGTTCCAACTGCAGCGTAGAGCCACCTGCCTTAGACGCAGAATGGGTCGCATTAGTTATCAGCCACACCAACCGACCCAGGAGAGTCAGGGGAATGTCAATCAAGCAGATAATGTACCCGCCCACACAGACAGTCTAGACAAAAGGTCTAATCGGACACATTACCCCAAAACACCTTTGTGTGTGTGTGTGTGTGTGTGTGTGTAGGGATGGGGGTTTATGCTTTTTTTTTGTTAGCAGAAAATTGTTTATTTTGCTTATATTGCCTCTACGTTGTTTTAAGGTGCATTGTCTTTGTTTTTTGTATTAAATAAATAGATAAATAAATAGATAAATAGCCCTCAGCACAAGCAATCCTAAACGTAGCTCTTAATTAGCTATATACTAACTACACTTACAGGTTTACATTGGGAAACTCAATGGTACAAACCTGTGCAAGGTCAGGACCCTGAATGAATCTAGCCACAATTTGAAGGCTTATAACATTTCTGCACAAGGAGATTAAACTATTTTATACAGACAACCATAACCCTGAAGTATTTGTTATTAAATAGTGCCATAACTGTGATCTCTTTCAGAGTACATGTTGTTGCCAGTGGTTACATGAGGTAACGTATCAATGTGATAGATAATTAATGTTTTCTACTCAAGTTAATTGCAGCTAGTTTGCTGGTATCCGTCTCATACCGTTTTAAACTGCTTTTTATTATCAGATGGACTTAATGTGGATGATAATTAAATACCTATATGTCATTATTTAACAGTTATAATATCCTATCGATGTTATTTTTGTGGATTACTTTTAATTTAGCTGGATCTCTATTGATATATATTTTTTATGACTGTATGTGAAGGACACTTTTCTATCTGCTTGTCAAACATGTCAATACTTGCCATGCAAACCATCTGTGCTCTTTATCAGTGCATGGTCCCCCACTGTCTAATAGTCCTGAAAGAAACCCAATAGACTGTTTCAACCCATCCTCCAAGGTCCCATGGCTTAATGTGATGGTTATCTTGGTTTTCCATTGTCAAATATTTTCTATGCCACCCCCCCCCCACCTATTGCATTGGCATCTTCACATGTACTTTTGCCAACAGATTTTAAAGTCAGTGGATTGGTTACAACATATGATAGAAATGTAAATAGTACAAAAAGGGTTTTCTCATTGGATTCTTTCAGGATTGTAATGACTATGGTTGTTTTTTTATGATATGTACATGATCACCTGAAGAACTATTAGCTGTTTATAATGATTGATGGCAGTAACGCTTGCCTATTTCTATTAACTGTAAATAGATGTATATTTACACTTACCGGTATATAATTTGTGTGAACCCAGTGTTAGGTACATGTACAGTATGTGGCTATATCAATTTATAGTCTTAAGGAACCTGTTAGTACAGCTGTCCTGTCACATCAATGCAATCAGAATTAAAGTTGAAGAAAAATGTGAAATTGTTTGATAGATCCACTCATTTTTATTAATAACTAATCAAATCAAATCAAATTTATTTATAAAGCGCTTTCAAACAACAGAAGTGGTCACAAAGTGCTGTACAGTAAATAACTAGGCTAAAGACACGGCCTGGTAGCTAATGCTTGCTGCATAGCAAACTGCTGCTGCCATATGAAAACCTCAAATGTTTTGCTCCAGGACATCCAAACATTTAAATAAAACTCTTGTGTAGTTTGGATATTGTTTACTGTATTGTCAGTAGATGCACACCCATTACTTGAATGTGTGTGCATCTCTCCTTTGACCCATGAAGGTTTCATCTGCAATCAGCCATCATCGGCTAAGAAACAGGTCACAGAACAGAAACATCACGGAACCGGTGGTTGGAAAACCTTTCCATCGCAGCAAACTGCTTGCATGGAAATACAACAGGTTTACAGTTAGGAGAATTGGTTCTGCTGGCCAAGTCCTAACAAGATAGCTTGCCTCAGTTAGACAACATTGCCAACAGCAAAACGCTGCGATGGGCTGTTGAAACACTTTTTTTTTTCTCCCTCCTTTCTTTTATGAATGTCAAGTTTTCAAACTAGGCACAAACAGTAATTGCATAAAACATACTACTGCGCATAAAAAAAGGGTTAAGGGCCAACTTGTTTAAGGGAGGAACAATAATTCATCTTTTACTTTGTGGGGAATTGTTTACCAGGTTATTTGCCATTCTCACTCATACTGAAAACACGATCCTCCATGTTTTCTATCTTGTAAACAAACCTGGACCTAGCCTACAGCTGACTGGACTGGACGTGCATTTTCCTAAACAGTTTCCCTGGTTAAAGCAATGAGTCTGTTTGAAATGTTAAATGTTCAGCTGTGTCTGCTATCTTAGAATATGCCTATGATGGACTTGGTAAGGCTTTTGGGAAAGCTGCAGTAACTCTGTGTGGTTAAGTGAGCTGTGTGCCTGAAGAATATAGATTACGCAACTAACTAAACTGCGTAGCTGTGTTAAAGGTGTAGTCAGCAATTATACCACAATGCGCTTTTTGTCAGATTCAGCAAATATCTCCTCATGTCAACTATAGCTGCCTGTTCTGTGTGCACGCTGACAAACATAATCTGGTGTTGCTACACGGCCCTGGCTCTGTAAATGAGAACACAATTTCCTATAGCCTTGGCAATGCATTTCCAATGTGTGTGTGTGTTGGAGGGAGGGGGGGCATCCTGTGGCATTGAAGGGAGAGGTGTTTTTTGTTTTCTCCAGAACGACTGAGTCCACCTTTAAGTGCTGTACGGGCGATTGTGATCAGCAACTGAGCTATTGTGCCGCATCATGACGAGTAACGCAAACTTGTACTTTACCTACGACAGACAGACGCTCCTAACATGTTGTTCTCCAGTGGCTCTGTAACTAAATAAAGATTTAATACAAAACTGTCCTTTTGCCTGCATTTGTATCCTAAAGAGTGACGTGCGACTACGACGTGGTTAAGTGAAAAAGACTTCGGAAAGCTCACATGTTCCCTCTGAAACGTATATTCTCCTTATGATGTATTCAAGGGGGGCCCAAGTATCAACACGGTCCGTGAAGTGTTTTCTCGACGCTTCACTGGTCAGGGATGAGCCCAAACGATAGCCTGTTCAACGGCGGCATGATCTTAAAACCCTCGCTCGATTGTGACTCGTCTCAGATAGGAGGAGGCTGGCTGTGTGATCAGCGTGTCTTAAGTAGGCCAGTCAACTGGTGGCCTATATAGGCATAAATGAAGGAAAGGAAAATACTGAAAAATTACAGCCTGCTTTTAGTGAACACACACACACACACACACACACACACACACACACACACACACACACACACACACGCGCTGGAAGTGACAAATAGGTCATGAGCGTGTCTGAACACGCATGTGTGCGGTTGCGGAGGCTGCAGTATCAGCTGAGTTTCCATGGCAACCATGGCGGGCAGCATGATAGGTGGCGGTAGGTGGGAGGCTGGGATGGGGGGGGGGGTGGTGGCTGGGTAGTCAGGGGCGCCTGGTCGTGTCTGTTCGAGGACACGCAGGGAAGCTATTTGCCGTCTCGTTATAGTGTGAACTGGCGTGTTTGCATGGAGTTGGGCATATTCATCCTCTCTAACTCACCATGGCAAGAACGCCCACGAGCGCAGCGTGAGTTCGGCACGCTGAGCTGTGCGTTTAATCGTACGCGGCCACGCACACGATGGAACGCGCAGCATTCCACGCCATTATGATCCAGAGACGTGACCACTGACCACGTGACAGAAGGAAGCTCGCAGACGGCATTATAGAAAGTAATAATCACATTTAGCCTTGCTGTCATGTTTGCTGCTGACATAGCAGCAACGCATTGCATCATATTCGACATTGTGCAGTTAGTATTTTAAAAGACCCCCCGTTTAAGTAGGTTATTGGGATGTAAACATGCAAATTGGGGGCGCCATTTTTCCTCCCCTAAACCCAACTGCAAATGACAGAATTGCATATTGTACAGCCAACTTTAATTTTGACTCGTGGTGCATGTGCGCGTTTAGTCTTTGGGGCACGGCAGAAGCCATCTTGGACTTCGCCCCATGATCGTCTCCACGTACAGTATTGAAATGGAACAAACAGGTTGGTCCCTTCAAGTTATTTAGTGGTT
The DNA here is from genome assembly GCA_027564755.1 of Amblyopsis hoosieri. Lineage (NCBI taxonomy): Eukaryota > Metazoa > Chordata > Actinopteri > Percopsiformes > Amblyopsidae > Amblyopsis > Amblyopsis hoosieri. The sequence goes on from JAODUE010000009.1 coordinate 1,076,173, forward strand.
CTGTGGCTGGATCTAAACCCACCCTGGAAACCCCAAGAACGAGGTAAACAGCCAAGAGACAGTGAAGAGAATGACAGAAGAGATGAAGGGAGGAGCTTGAGGGAAAAAAGCAGATGTATTTATTCAGTGACAGAGTTCAGAACACACACACACACACACAATCAAACTTACTTGTTGGTAGAAAAGTCATTTAATGTGAACCATTCTGGAATAGATTCTATCACGAAACAAACTGATAGCTGGAAGTAAATAAAACCGTGTCCCAGACACAACAGGGATTAAGGGGAGAAAACTAAAGAATATTTGTGTACCCACTGAAAAACCCAGCAGAGCATCACTTCAAAACACCTTTTGGAGAAGAGAGCATGGGTTCTATGGTTCACAAGTATTTAAAAGAACAAAGAACTGAAAACCTCACAGCATCATTTCTAGGACTTTCTATTTTGAAACTTCGTGTCCACAAAAAAAACAAAAGCATTATAAATTTAACAGCGTTGAAGGAGGTCCAGGATAAAAAGGCACATGTACTTTTGGTCCCAACAGAGTTTCTGTCAGCCAATCAAACAATGAGAAGAAAAACACATGCTCAAAAGGTGTCCAATAAGATAGCTATAGCATGCGTACAATCTGTGTGTGTGTGTGCGCGCAAGTAATTAGGTGGTCTAGTAGCTGGATGCGATAGTCACACAAGGTGCGGTCAAGGGATAGCCACGTTATAGCTGCCATAGAACTTTATCCTCGATTCTACAAGTGCATATTGACTCATTACCCACCCTGAAGGCAGAATGCTGCATTGTGACTTAAGATGCTAAAGCAAAAGTGAACCTTTGCTAACACCCGCATTTCCTAGAAACAAAATAAGGTCCGGCTGCTGATTAAGCTGCTAATTAATAACCCTCACATTTAAACAATGGTTTAACCAAAACATGTCATACATCTTAAAGTGAACACTACAACAATAAGATTTGTGTCTTACGTTTTCCAGTTTTCAAACTAACTGGAATACATTCTACCAGTTATCTTGCGCGGCCAGACTTCTTATCGTCTTACCATCTCATAAAAACGTCTTGGGGAATATATGACAGTTTGGCCTAGATGTGGGTAGGTGACAGAGTCTGACCACTGTGACGGACGATGACGCAAACAGGAAAATGCAGCGGCACAAAGAAACAATAGAGAATTACAGATGGTTCCGGTCCATGCATGATTTTATATTAATACTGAGCCAAGGAAGCTGCAGAGTCGTGTTTAACAAAGGTTCAATTACGATTTAATGCAAAGCAGTTTTCCCCAATTGATCCGTTAATGGATTTAAAGACTTAATGATTTTCAGCATGAGAAATAAAAATGTATTGCCCAGCTCTACTGTAAGGTCTCGAAAGGTTTCTACCTCCATATCTAAAGCAACGCCATCATACTGTGTGTATAAGCAACAAGCGGCGTCGATTTAAGACCGTAAGATCATTTATGAGTAAGGGGTATGGCACTGGGGAGATGTGGGAGAAGATTGACAACAGCAAACATGGGAGAGTGGTGGGAGAAATAAGGGATTCCTCAGATTGTGGATTTTGAAAATGAAACTTTGAGATGGTGGTTTTCTCCCATGTCGTAGTTGTGAAGGTCAATCAGGCCCTGGATAGCCTCTTCTACAGACGACATCTGGATCAGCGCCATCTTGTGGTCTCTGACCAGGCAAGAGGGGAGGGGGGGGGGCAGATATAAGAGACGAGAGATAATTAAAAGGCGGGGTTAGTTGTTCTTGAGAACTCTTGCTAATTTTAAAGCTCAAATTAAAATCGCTCCACAGCGCCGCCTCACACATTGAAACACAACACGGCTTTGTTGTTGTGAGCGGTGTTCTCCACTTTGTTTATGTTCCCATTTACGGAGCCAGGGCTGTGTAGACGTAGCGGATTATTTATTCAGCACACAGAACGGCAAGATAGCGAAACGAAATGCCAGGAGATATCTGCTGAATTTGACACATTACAATAGCTGCTTATACCTTTAATTTGGTCAGGCGCTTACAGGCGACTCTACAGTTACTACGAAACATTACAGAGAGTCGTGATTGTGTCGCGTATGAAAACAACTTTGGTGGGAAAACAGGAGTTCTTACTGGAAGAACTTGAAGGCCTTCACGATTCCCCCGGCATTGGAGAAGAGAAGGCGCAGATCTTCCTCCGTTACACCCTCCCTGGTGGGCAGACGACAGACAGACAGACGTTCACACGCACGCACGCGCACGCATGCACGCAGGCAGGCAGGCAGGCAGGCAGGCAGACAGGCAGACAGATTACGCTGGGTGGGCCAAGTGGAGCAAGCAAGAGAAACCATCAGGAGAGTCTTGTGTGTCGTACGGTATGTTGGAGAGGTGCAGCGTGGCGGACGGAGGGAAGATGTTCTGGAAGTTCTTGGATCCAGGCTTCTTGAAGCGGTGCAGAGGGGAGCCAGAGAAATCTGAAGGGCAACCATAGCAACAACATGGTATGTAGCATTGCATAGGTTACGTTGGACGTTGACTTTATTGGATTTATTGCTCAAACATCAGACCACGCCATGAATTTGTTGAATCCCCTACCTCAAGAGTTGCTATAGTAACCACAGAGAAATAAGGTCTTAAAATAAAACATCTAATTTAAAAGAATATATTTTAAAAAAAGCCTGCATTTTAAAATCAGTTTAACACCGTTTGTGGTTCTGATGGGCTGGACGGCGGTCTAGTGACTGACGCCTACAGCTGGCACCCCCTGCAGGTGCCCGTGTCGGAGCAGCTACCCCCCCCCCCACACACACACACACCTTTGGTGAGCAGCTGGTCGTCCAGGCCCTCCCTGGGCAGGGCCACTGTCTGGTGCTTGGACAGAGTCACTCTCATCACCTTGCCAAAGATCTTCTGTCCGTTCAGGTGGCTCATGGCTGCAGATGGGGGGGTGGGAGGTATGTCAGGAAACACAAACCCACTCCTTTTAGAAGACTGGTCTATTTGGCGTGGAACACCGTGAAGTGAAACCGCTGCCGGCCTGCGGTGGCCAGAGGCCCCTTAGCAAGGCATCTCTCCCCGCTACGACTCACCCAGCTGAGCCTGGTTGCCGTCGGACAGCTGGATCAGAGCGCTGTCCTTCTTGTTGAAGAGGATCTTCACCCGCTGCACGTCCCCATACACACCTGGGGCGAGAGAGAGAGAGAGAGAGAGAGAGAGAGAGAGAGAGAGAGCGAGCGAGCGCAGGGGAGGTGGAGAGGTGGACAGGCAGAGGCAGGACAGATAGAGATGATGGACGGAGGCAGAGATAGGGAGAGAGGGAGATAGAGTGAGGTAGAGGTGTGAAGGATGGAAGGAACAAAGTTAGTGTTGGAGAAACAAACGAGAGGAAAGATGGAGCGCCGCACCGTGTTGGCAGTGCCGACGACCGACCGGACTACTTTGCCGTGCGCCAATGTCCTAGCCGGAAGGGGGGGGCGTGGGGGGCTTTGGACTAGAACATGTAGAGAGCCGACAAACGCACACAGACACACACTGACCCTGGGGGGGGACGACTTCCAAAGTGCGTGGCGAGACGATTTAGACATTTCAGTAAAAACGAATCATGTATTATTGGTTTAAACGAAATATATAAAAATAAAAACTGCACACATTACTCACCGCTTATTGGAAAATTATTTTTTCTCGACATTTCAATTAGCTTATGCAAATAAAAGTGGTCCATAGCTTGCGACATGCGTGCAGGCATGCACGTTGCGAGCTATGGTCGGAAGTGCTTGGGGAATCACTGTTGACAAACCCGGCCTGAGCCCTAACGGCCGGCCCCGAGCCCTAACGGCCGGCCCCGAGCCTGACACTAAAAAGTGGCTCGGGCAGAAAATACACTGAAGGAGAGAGAGAGCATGAGACAGAGAGACAGGCACCGATTCAGACAGACAGACAGACAGAGAACAGTCAAGTAGATTTGAGTAGTAGAGGTTGAACATACCGAAGAGGGTAAACAGACTTTGAGGCGTGACCATCTTTAGAGAGAGAGACACCGCAGAGCAGAGCAGAGCAGAGCGGAGGAGACAGGAGGAGACAGGAGGAGCAGAGGAGGAGAGACGGAGGCAGAGAGGACCACGGACAGACCAGACCCGGCGGGGTTGTTGGGGTGGGGTGGGGTTTCCATGACGATGGATGGAGGGTGGGGTGGGGTGGAAGGGGCAGATGAAATGGCAAAGCAGTTGGGTTAGACCAATAGGAGTATGGTTGGGGGGGGGGGTAGTGGAAAGGAAGACAGAATAGTGGAGGACACGTGATGCCCCCCAGTGAAGAGGGTCAGGGCGATGGGTGATTGACAGGGGGAAAGGAGATAGTGGGGGTCGGGGGGGGGGGGACAAAAACCAAAGCAGAGGTCAGTAAACAGCATCAGTGGAACATTAACACAGGCTGCTGGTTCAACTCACACACACACACACACACACACACACGCCCTGATGGAAATGGTTAGCTAGGGTCTTGATGGGGGGGGGGGGGAGAGAGAAACACGTGTCACACGGCCAATCAGATCAGGTTGGTGCTTCACCTCCAACCAATGTGCGTCAGGCTTACGTTGTATAATATTGTACTATTATATTATATACACATTACATACTGTATTAATACTATTATAGTATGAGTGGGAATAAAAATATAATAATAAAAATGAGTGTATGTATAATATTACGGTATATATAATTATAATAAAGTATTCAAATTTTTTTCAACTGTAAACAAAGTCATGTAAACCTGGTTTAGTCAGGAAATGCATGTGCAAATACAGGATTATTCACTGAAAACAAGCAAATAAACTGTTAATTATCCATTAGGTGTATGTAGATTTCTCCTGAATCTAAACTACAGCATCATCTATGGCCAGGCGTATCACTGTATGCATGTCCAAAGTGTGCCCCTAGTGTTCAGAATAATACTAGTTTGTCCAATGGTGTCATATACTGAATAAGAGTGGAAATATGTACAGGGGTCTGTCATTATGCAGTAAACTGGCTTGGCCTGTAGTACCAGGACATAGCCACACGGGGGCGGTGCCATTAAAACCACCACAGCACCATGGAATCCATCTCAGAGAGAAAGAGAGAGAGAGAGAGAGGGGTGCTGATAGAGAGATCAGATTAGATACAAAGATATTTACTCCAGAGCTGTTCAGATGAAGAGAACAGAATAGGCCTACAGATGCCAGTTAAAAACGGTTTGGTCAGATCAGAACACACACACAAACTAAATTGGAAAGGTTACACTCAGGCATGGGTGAAGGCACTTCAAACATGTGTAATCCCCTGTAAACACTAGTAAAACACTAGTAATACATGTTGTTCAGAGCACCTTCACCTTTAAAAGATGCTTCAGGGGAAAGATGAATATAGGTAATTTCTTTTAACATGCTATTGATGTCAGGACAGAGACACACCCACGCCACCATGTGTGAAAACGTACTGATTCTAATATTCTGACACCTCCACCGGGCTTCTAGATGTGACATGTTCTAGACGGACAGTCTCACACACACACACAGACAAATGCAGTGTCTTGACACCCCCCCCCCCAAAACACAAATGATAAGTGACTCGTCATCAACACAGACCAGACACACACACACACACACACACGAGGACCGGACGTACCTCGTCGTTCAGGTTGGAAGCCAGCAGGACTCCAGACACCCCAGAGCCAGACAGGGCCACGCGACCGGCCGCCGCTGCTGCCGCCGCCGCCGCGCTGAGGGGGCTGATGGCTCCTGGAGGGTGGGGGGGGACGGGACACATGTGCCGTGAGACCCAGACACACACACACACACACACACATTACAGGTAAGAAGAAAGAGGCGGTTGCTACGCTAGCGATCACAGGACGACACAGTGGGATTAGAGCGATGCCATCTACAACCAGTTGCCAAGGAACAGATTCTCACCATGCACGCCATAGTGCCTCCTGGTGCATTATGGGAAAATAAAATATGACGATGTCATTGTCTCCCTACCACAGCCTTATTTACAGTGTTGCAGATGTCCAGTAAAGGCCGTTGACCAATGTTATAAGGGAAAGGGGTGTTGGTGCAACGCGACGGCAGCAGCTAGCGTTGTTGTAGCGAGCGTGATCCCCTCCACCGGCTGTAGGGGGGGCATGCAGACAGGACAGGAGGGAGGCAGAGGGGGAAACGTGCGGTGAAGAAGAAGAAGAGGAGGAGGAGGAAATATGAATAGCTACCTCCGCCCTGCGAGAGGGAGAGAGAAGACGAGTAGCCTCCTCCGCTAGAGTAGGACGCCATGGCTCCGGACGGGGTGCCTACAAGACAGTGGGACAGCTACGTTAACTGCACAGACCCTCCACCAGGGGTCCCCAACCCTGTACAGTTCTTACTTTTAATTGAAACCTGGAGTGTAGTCTATGCCGTGGATTATTTGGAGAAACTGAAAGATCACGGGACATCCAGACTATACACGTAGCCTATGCTACGGGTATTTTAAGGTAGGCATTAGGCTCTCTCTCTCCCCGTCTTGCTCGCCCAGTGTTCTGTCTGTATTCTGACTATGCCATCTGCATTCTGCGTCTGTATTGGACAGCTACGTTAACTGCACAGACCCTCCACCAGGGGTCCCCAACCCTGTACAGTTCTTACTCTTAATTGAAACCTGGAGTGTAGTCTATGCCGTGGATTATTTGGAGAAACTGAAAGATCACGGGACATCCAGACTATACACGTAGCCTATGCTACGGGTATTTTAAGGTAGGCATTAGGCTCTCTCTCCCCGTCTTGCTCGCCCAGTGTTCTGTCTGTATTCTGACGTCTGTATTGGACGGCTGCGGTTATGTTGGTCAATTAAACAATCGGCATATGGCTGACTAGCCTGCACTGTAATCCCCCGTCCTAGTATGGTATTCTTGCAGACGCTGGGGATGTTATGACCCAGCGATAATTAGCCTACATGCGATTTTCTTTTTCAATAGCCTTTAGCTATTGGGTGGAGAATCCTGATCCTAGAGGGCCGCTGCCCTGCGTGTTTTAGATGTCTCCCTGCTCCAACACACCTGATTCACATGAATAGCTCGTTATAATGACCCATTCATTTAAATCAGGTGTGTTGGAGCAGGGAGACATCTAAAACATGCAGGTCAGCGGCCCTCCAGGACCAGGGTTGGGGAACCCTGCCCTACACAGACCTGCCCTGGTCAGACATGCTGACACGGTATGCGTCCCAAAACATGATTTATTAAGACATCACTACACACACACTACTAACTCTAAACAGCAGCCAGAATATAAAATACAAATACAAGTATCAATTTGCTATTATACTGTAGTCTTGAAACAAGAAGAAGAAGACCCTAGTGAATAAAACAGAAACTGTGAGGCTTGTTACTTCTATGGTTTCATTTCCTTAACTGCCAACATGGTGGAATTATTCTGCTTCCAGAAACTACCGTCTGCTCTGTTCCCAGAAGCCAGATTGTCGCTAACTAGAGTGCCCACTCAGCTCAGTCTGGACCCCTAAGCAGGGCAATAACTGAATGCTAACCAAGGCTGCGTTAAGGACAGCGCTTAGCGTTTACCTGCACTCAGAGAACCTAAATGACGTTACAGAACAGGGAAGCGTTGGGATGTGGGCTGGACAACATTCACAAAGCGATCGCTTGTGCGTTACTTGGTTGTTGTTTCAGCTGTAGACTAGATGATGGTAGTACAACCACCTCTGGTGCTGTAGCCCACTAACCCTTGTCCAGTTGCTAAGAAATGTAATTAAATAATGACAAATACTCTTTTTACTACTTAATACTCTATTTTTGTCAATATTTAAATCACGATTATCTAACACATATTTACACACTGACTTAGGACATTTTTTGCCATTACTGCATAAAGAAAATATTAAAATGAAATTAAAACAATGAAATTGTGAAACAGATCACAGAAAGATTTAGCTTATTAATGCTTTTCCCGTTTATCTCTCTCTTTCATCCCGGCAGATCATTCAGAACACAAGACAATACAAGAGTTTACTTGCTAAATGTAATGTGCAGAATAACCCCCCCCAAATACATGGTTTCCATTTCTTTACATTGTTAGGAGCAGAAATTGCAATCGCCATTAAAATGTCATTAATTGCGCAGGCCTAGTTCAAGAACTAAAGTTCACTGGACGTAGCAAACGTTGGGTCCACTGAACGGACTGCTAGACAGAGAGAAGAAGCGGGGAGAAGGAGACAATGGGGGGGAGGGGGGGTGCACAAGAGACCCCGGGATAAAACGGATGGAGCCGGTAAAAAGGGGCGGGAACATAAAGTCAATGGGAGCGTTGAACAGGATGACGACAGCAACAGGGAAACAGCGTCCATTGTCCCATTGGCCCATTGGCCCATTGGCTATGTCCATATTCAGCTTGCTTTCAGGCATGGGTGCAATACATTGTTAGCCTGGCTCCCCAGAACCATGACCAAGTCAATCAGCACCTTTGTGGTTAGGTGACTACATCACATTTACATAAACAACATACACGTATTTTGTCAACATCTATCATGTCTTTTATGTGATGTAGTGCTGATGAAGAGGCTGAGACTAGAGACGGTCTCTTATGTGACGTAGTGCTGATGAAGAGGCTG
>JAODUE010000009.1:1084891-1101496 GCA_027564755.1 Amblyopsis hoosieri
TAGATATATATATATATATAAAGTAAAAACAAAATGAGTTGTTTTTACATAGATTCCTTTACATATTTGTTTTTGATTGATATTATATATTCACTATCAATTCACGCAGCAAATATCTTATTACCATCATTTAGCATGTGTAATAAAGATGACAAGGTTAGCATTTCCACCAGCCTCCCCATACAGTATTTTATTTTATACTTATCCATGATTATTAAAAATGTTAATTTCACACTCCGTCTTGTAGGTGAAAGAATCATTTTGATGGTATGAATGTCATGACGACAGCGCTGTTTGTGTGACCACTTAGGGCCGGATTTACTAACATCCCAAATAAAGAGTGCTTAATTGCGTAGGCATTGAATACTATTGCACAATTTGCACTTGTAATTTTAGAACGTATTACGGGTGATTAACTAAGATTTAATTGAGTAAATGACAACCGGTGCAAACACCTTGGAGGCGGCAGTATTTTGAGAAGTTCGCGTGTTTTAATGGTTTCCCGCCGCGGAGAGTCGGGACGCAAAGCAGTCTGACCGTAAGGGTTGGTGGAAGAGACAAATAAACATATTGGCGAGCTACAGCAGAGATGTAAATGTAACAAGACTAAACACCATAAGGGACAGTATCTGTGAGAAAGAAAATGACTTGGGGTAAAACAAAAAGGATCTCAGAATAAATGAAAATATGGCAAGACTTAACCCTCGTGTTTGCAGTCTGTGAGACCCCATATATGAATGTGCATAATGCAATTGTTTTGTTGTTGTTGTTTAATTTAGGCTATATTTCAAAACGATTTAACTTCAGTCCTCAATAACACACACCTACGCCACCCACCCATCCACCAACACACACACACTTATATATGTTATACAGTAGGTCTATTGTATACTGTAAGTGCTGGGAAGCAGATATTAAAGGTGTTAAATGCAGGTGCACTAGATTATTGTAAGGAAAACAATGTATCTCAGACCTAACCAGAGCCTACTTGGCGGTTTGCACCTTCTTTTCAAACATATTAAATACAGATGCTGTCGCAATCACCTGAAATAGCTTTTAGGCTTTACACTGTAGATCACATTGCATGTAGTAAATTAATGTATTTGCATGTTCCCCTCCCATTATGTTTCACGTTAACATTGAACCGCCACAAATTGCTTATTCATTAAGGCAAACGTATAAATGAACAATATGTGCTATCTTTGCACTTTTGAAAGACCTCATCCTCCGTGCACACAGTTAGTAGATCATCTTACGTGTTATTTGCAAGTGCTATCAAGTTTGCACGCGTTTTTACTCACGCAAACCTTTAGTAAATCTGGCCCTTACATTTTAATTTAAAAATAATATAATTTACATTGCAAAGCTGGTGAGATGGAATCTCATTAAAAAGATACCAAGCCCGGGAGCTAGATGGGTGGGGCGGTTTGCGTTTGGACTCAATCAGCATTTTCTACATTCCATTTGTATAGTTATTAACGGGGATTAAGGGTATTAAGGGAGGTGCTGGTTGGCTCCAGAACAAACGCTGACGTGAGCTGAAAAGGTCCGTTTCTGTGCCCATGTCATCTCTGATCAAATACAAGTTGTGCACTGAATAAAGTAGTGCACAACTTAATTCATCTGAGATGATCGACAAAGCCGACGGCTCACTGCTGGCCTTCTACATGTTGATACGGTTCAGCGGGTGGAAGGTTAAGGGCTGGGGAAGGGGGGGTGGATGTGACTGCTGCTTGTGTGTGCCTGTGGTACAGAAAAGGATGTGTCTATTTTAGGGCTTTACTGTAAAGCTTTCACCCCTGCGTGATTGGGTGGGAGACCCCCGCCATCTGAGTCCCCCATATCTGCAGGCTTCTAGCTGCAGCGGGGGGGAGGAGGAGTAGAAGCTTTGCCCCTCCCTCGTGAGTACACGCCATAGACGTTCCTTCTCTTCTTCTTGTTCTTCTCTTCCTGCTCTGTACGTCGCTCTCTTCAACACGCCAGAGGCCGTAACGTAGGGCCGCGCCACTCCGCGCACAAGGCGCGGCGCAGCCGGCGTTGGCTACGGCCAGCGTTCTAATGCTGTGCCGCGCGTCATCTGAGTCAAGTCCAGTAATCACAGTGCAGACGTCCTTGTCCCTATTTAAGTGATCTACTATCATGTGTAGACTTTTTACCTGTCTGGTACACGCTATACGTTTTGTTGTGATGTGACAGAATATTTCCAATACAGTTTAAAACTAATGCAGGCACCCATATTCTGTTCATGTTTACTAACATTGTCATTGCACTGTCAAGGACTTAATATATACAGTGCATCCGGAAAGTATTCACAGTGCTTCACTTTTTCCACATTTTGTTATGTTATAGCCTTTATCCAAAATGGATTGAAATGTACAGTATATATTTTCCCCCCTCAAAATTCTACACACAATACCCCATAATAAAGTGAAAAAATTTTGTTTGAAATCTTTGCAAATGTATAAAAATAAATAACATGCAAGTATTCACAGCCTTTACCATGACACTCAAAATGGAGCTCAGGAACATCCTGTTTCCACTGATCATCCTTGAGATGTTTCTACAACTTGATTGGAGTCCACCTTTGGCAAATTCAGTTGACTGGACATGATTTGGAAAGGCACACACCTGTCTATATAAGGTACCACAGTTAACAGTGCATGTCAGAGCACAAACCAAACCAAGTCCAAGGAATTTTCTGTAGACCTCCTAGACAGGTTTGTATCGAGGCACAAATCTGGGGAAGGCAACAGAATGATTTCTGCAGCATTGAAGGTCCCAATGAGCACAGTGGCCTCCATCAGCTGTAAATGGAAGAAGTTTGGAATCACCAGGACTCTTCCTTGAGCTGGCCGCCCGCCCAAACTGAGCGATCGGGGGAGAAGGGATTTAGTCAGGGAGGTGACCAAGAACCCTTTGGTCAGAGCTCCAGTATTGCTGATGGAGCTTGAGAGGTCTTGCAAAGAAGAATGGGAGAAACTGCCCAAAAGTAGCCAAGCTTGTAGCTTCAACAAAGTATTGACCAAAGGCTGTGAATACTTATGTACATGTGATTTTTTATTTTTTATTTTTAATACATTGCAAACAATTCAAACTAACTTTGTTATTATGGGGTATTATTTTTTAATCCATTTCTGAAGGCTGTAACATAACAAAATGTTGAAACAGTGAAGCGCTGTGAATACTTTCCGGATGCACTGTAGCTATCGGAACTAATGCTAAGAATTAAGTATACATGATAGATACACAACTACTACTAACTTGCAGCTTGTGGCAAAATCTGCTAAAACATTTAAAACTTTATTAACAGAATAATTGAAGATACCATTTTGTTTCTCGCTACTGAGTTAGCTGCAACCTATTTGGCCAACTAAAATGTGAGAGAATCTCTTTCAGAGTTGAAAGCTGCCTTCATAATTTATCTATATTTTAGAAATAAATTAAAGGACCTGCAAATGGTTTAAAGTTACGTTTTTTTTATAATGCAAATCCTCAAATAAAAGTAATATGATAATATGATTTCTGATTGTAACAATTATTCAATATAATATAATTGTTTGTGCCTATCAAATTAATTTAAAGGGAAAAATAACAAATAAACCAACTGCCTCTTGAAGTTAAATGGATGTCCTTTATAAAAAGAAATACAAAAGCAACTTTTATATTGAAGTTGATTTGACACTTGGTTTGTAAAAACCACTAAATTATTAAATGGGAGAAAATAAAAGAATTTAAGCGTAAACATAAATAGTAGATTATGTTTGGGTGGAACTTTATTCAAAGAGAGGATACATTTGCAAAATGTGACAATTTCCTGTAAATTTCATTTTATCTAGCCCTTAATATCTCATTTGGTAATAAGAAACACTCCTAACAGTATTTAATAATAAAACTAGACATATCACTTGACTAACCACCCAGCACATTGTCATTTTATAAATGCCAATTATTGGAATCAGATTCAGCCAGCAGATTGTTGTTGCTTCACTAGTATAGTTGGATATACTATGTGTTGCACTACATGGCTCCACCTCGGTTTGAAGGTCTGCCTTCTATTTCCCAGGGTTCACAGCCATCACAGCCACCAATCCCATTTGGCTCATCAAGACTCGTTTACAGCTGGATGCCAGGTAAGAATCTCACTTGAAGCCGATGGTGGGGTCTACGGCTATGAACACTGGCTGTTACAGTTTACATCATTACACCTGCTTCTGTGGGTGTTCTAGCTGACATTACACATTCTGATGAAGGTATGCGGTAGTCCAGTCAAGTGTTTTAACCCCATGGAAGCAAAATCCACTCATTTTGCATAGATTATATTATGTATCATACAGTATCTTCAGAACAGTAAATGCTAGAAATGCTCGATTTGTCCCTCATAATCCAGACATTCCGTTAAAGAGATTGAGAGACTGAAAGAGATATATGGCGTGTATTATACACTTATAATATGTCCCCTGGAAAAAAGGCTTAGCATTTAAGTTTCACTCAGTTATACACTGTAAATGCAACTCAAAAAAGAAAGAAAATATAAAAAACAATAACATTTAATTGATCTAAAAACAGTATACATTATTAAATAAACAAATAGATAAAAGCATACCCCGTGAAATGCATGGCTTAAAAATAAGAGCGTATACACATAGATAAATGCAACTTGTTTAAATAATTTTCTTTATTAGTTTGAACTCTTATTACAGAAATGCTTTTTGAAACCATAATATGAAAGTAGTGAAAACCAGCCAAAAGACCCTTAGGGTTCAGAGTGTCAAGGACAATGTTACAGTAGATGTGTAAGTTCTTCTTAACCAAGGGATTTCATGGTGACTAGGCAGAAACAGTAACTCTATTAGGGTTATATGGTCATATCCACTAGATATCAAAACAACCACGTTTATAAACTGCCATGTCCTTTTATTCTACACTAGGTAATTCTATTACATCATAGACTTATATAAGTTTACTTTTGTGTGATATCACTACGTGTCCTTATTTTTGACCTTGGGGAAAACCAATGCCGATGTGTGTTCTCTGCTAGAAACCGGGGCGAGCGACGCATGAATGCCTTTGAGTGCGTGCAGCGGGTGTACCAGGCGGACGGCCTGCGAGGCTTCTACCGGGGCATGTCGGCCTCGTACGCCGGCATCTCGGAGACCGTCGTCCATTTTGTCATCTACGAGAGCATCAAGCGCAAGCTGCAGGAGGTCAAGGCCCAAGCGGCCATGGACGATGAGGACGAGTCTGTCAAGGACGCCTCGGACTTTGTGGGCATGATGCTGGCCGCAGCCACCTCCAAGACCTGCGCCACGTCCATCGCCTACCCTCACGGTGAGAACCAGTCTGCCAATCAGATTTAGGTGTTTCATCCAAACGCCATATGCTATCTGTATAATGCCCTCTGTTTTCCCTGTGTCTGTATATGTCTGTATATACCCTGTGTCTGTATATGTCTGTATATACCCTATGCTTTCCCTGTATCTGTATGTGTCTGTATATACCCTATGCATTCCATATATCTGGGTTAGGTTCTGGTATTATGTTGTTTACAAATTTCTCACACGGCTGCTGCGTTTTTGTCTTCTTCCAGAGGTGATCCGAACACGACTACGGGAGGAGGGCAGCAAATACCGCTCGTTTTTCCAAACGCTGCTGACAGTTCCCAAAGAAGAGGGCTTCAGGGCGCTTTACCGTGGCCTGACCACCCACTTGGTCCGACAGATCCCCAACACGGCCATCATGATGGCGACCTATGAACTGGTGGTCTACCTGCTTCACGGTTAGCCCTCCAAGCGTGCCATCTTCCTGTTGGGGTGAGGTTGAAGGACGTTCCTATCAGTTGACTGCTTACTGTCCAGGCTAAATATGAATATAAAAGACCAAAGGAAAAAAAACTGTAAGGTGGACCAGAACAGTGTGTGCAAAGGTTCGTATAGACTGCTAAATCAGAAAGGCACTATATTTCCTAAATTATTATTAGATAATGCGCACAGGAAATTGTAGGATTGGGTCTTTAGAGAGAGCCTGTTAAACAGGAAGTAAGGATGTGAAGAATGTAGTGGCCTTAAAAAACAAAATATTGTTTTGTGCATGTGTTATTCTCTTTCTGTGGAAAGACTAGAAAACAGTGAGCTTCACTCTGGTAATGTAAATATATATGGGGAATGCTTGCTAGCAAAATTAGTATTTACATGATGATGGTTTTATATAAATAGCAACATTGTGTAACTTGCCATATTCTTTCTTACAGACTGGTACACGTGTGTCTCTAGTTGATGTAGAAGTTAAAGAGAGGTATGCCAATTATTACTCCACTGCTAAAGTCTGACTGAATTTGAAATGTTCCAGGTTTCAGTTCAACACTAGTCTACCAACATCTTCCCCCAAAATAAACCCATATCTAAGAAGCCACAGGCTGTACATTACAGAGAAACTGGTTTCAAGCATTCCTCATTGATGGCTGCAGCTAATCCCTGGACTCTACGAGGTTCATGAGTAAAACGCACAGTTAAAACATAGCTAACAGCCGCCTCATGCATTACTGTGTCCCACTGCTGGTGGTGAGCCTCAACCGCTGACTATTTAACAGTGTGTGTCCGCACGTAAGCCTGACTCTAACCCGTGGGGCTCAGAACTGAGCAGAGGTCACAGTATGTGTGACACTGTCCAACATATGTGACCATACAAGACCACAGTTTTCCACTGTGCTTCAGTAATGTGACTGTCCAAAAGGTACGGACATTTCTCCACTAGTGGAGAGCCACTACTTGAAAATAATAGAGCCGATTTGCTTCATCTCCAAATTGCGTGTGTGTGTGGCTGTGTACGTGTGTGTATGGCTATGTACGCGTGTGTACTTGTGTACGGCTGTTTAATGTTTTCCTTTTCTGTCTGTGTCATTCTGCAGTGGAGCTTGTACTGTGTGCATGTGTATGCGTGCGCGTCTGCTTGCATTCTAAGTATCTGCTCCACTTCATTTGGTAACACACTGAACTGAAGTACAAAGTGAGGGAAACGCTGCTCAATCTGCAATCTAATGCCGCTGTCCTTACATCAGTTAGCTTCCAACTGATGTTAAAACATGCACTTTTGTGGCCTTCTGGGCTTGTGCTTAGAATTTGATTGTGTGAAGAGTTGTATCTTGTATATTGTTAAAAAAAAAAAAAAAACACAAAAATGACACACATAAAAAAAGTATTACTGTATATGAAAATTGTATTTTGGTCAACAGTTCCAATAGCTACATTTCAAAGTACTCAATACTTGTGAAGGATGATTATGTGTGTAAATAACATAGAATTTAATATTTCTTCTTGCTTAATGATATGCATATATATATATATATATATATAATATGCTTACTCTCATGTGAGGTATGAACAAATATTTATGTGTGTATGCATAGCATTTTTCCTTTCTCACTTAAACCCAATATTGTGCTGTATTTTACATTTGGAAATTGTGTTTTTACATTTGTGTGCAATTTAACCTTGTTGCATCATGGCATGTTGACATATTGTTTTATTTAGTTTGTGTCAATGTACACCTCACAAGAGTCAGTCTGGGGAAAATATCAGAGGTGCTCTGTTTTACATAGTTTAAATTTCAGTAAGTTCATCAGTGTTCACCTATATGTTTACAATCTGTCTGATGTCCAACAGAATTTTGGAATCAATACGGTCAACCTAGGAATTCCAAACATTGTTAAACCAATCCGCTGCTTCAGATTATTATAATAAATAATAATAAAATTATGATTAATAATTAATAATCATCATAATTATTATTGACATTACGTCAATTACTATTTATTGTTATTATTGTATATAACTATCAACAATTAAAAGTGCCCCTTGAAATGGAGCTCACTCCTCAATTCTGTTGTGTAATATTTGCTTAACACCAATGATAATGTCAGCAAACTGCACATACTGAATAGAACCAATGATAAAGATGGTGTCAGTCATCCCTCCAGGTGTGAAAAAGACAACGCGTGCATAGGACAGTGACCGAGATGTCAATCAATCCACACCGACCCCATTAAACACCTGTATGGGTGGGTGGAGCAGTATGCATTTTAAACAGCTGATCTTAAATGCTGCTTTTTAATAATAACTTATTTAGACAACCTGGTGGAAATAAGGCATGGTGCAAATGATGCACCATATTGAACAGAGAGATGTCTCTCTCTTCTTGTTTGCTGCCTTAGCAGGATCAAGGCCTACTGGAGCATAACATAGTTATTGATCTGGGATCCCCATGAACAAGTGGACATACAAATCTGGGATTCATTCAAAAATTGCTGACTCAATTTGAAAGCACAGTTTACCTCTGTAAACACTAACTGCTTCCTGAATGTATCCTGCATTGCAAAAATCCTTGAGGTCAAATGTAAATGCAAAACTCGACTATGAAATGCAAATGTTAATGTGAAGTCTCTCCATGTTAAATGTGTTGACATGTCAATTCTTCTGATGTTTTATGCCATGCAATATCTCATTCTGTGTAGTTTGTTCAGGTTGCATCATGACACTTTCTTTTCTTTTTCCGGCTTTATCATTGTCATTCTTTTGTACAAAAGCCAATAAAAAGCCTTTGTGACTTATATTAAAGAGGTTATATTTAACACAACCATCTTCTCATTTTCATATGAACTGTAACAGACAATTCTATAAATATTACATGTAATAGCACAAAGGATTAAGGTCTCACTCACTCTCTCTCTCTCAAACACATACATACATCAGTACCCTATGTTATTAGGCAAGACAGCACGGTCTATTTTTGTTTTCCTGTTAGTTGTCTATACAAGTTGATTATATTTACACGAATTGTTTTATTTACCCCCACCATTAAATGTAAAATCAAAACGCCACTGAAACGTCTATTATCAACTGGATAAAATATTTTAAAGTGTCTTATAATTGTCAAAATCAAGAATCTAAAGGTGGCGTGCCACGTGGAAAATAAAAGCGAAGCAAAATTAGTTAAGTGAAAAACAGCAATGACATACAAATTGACGTGCAGGCCTGCATACTATTAACGAAAATGTTAGACTAAAATTACAACCTCTAGGTGGCGACAAATACTCCGCGATGTAACTAAACTAATAGATCAACTAAACAAGTGCTGTATGTTCCGCACTGGTGTTTATTTCTATCCGGTGTTTTAAAAATGATTTTGCTTTTTTTTTTTGGCCAGTTTGATTCTGACATAAGGTAGCCGATATAGTTCGAGAACCGGCCGGAGTGGGTAAAGGTAAAGGTATGGTGCTTTTATAGTCACATAGGCATGTGCATAGGGCCTATATAGGCTATCATTTGTTCAAGATGTCTGGCCATTTGCCTAGCCTACTTTTAATTCCAATCATCTTAAGTCGCTTTTGATAAAAAACGTATTCTAAATCACATTTTTCGAACTGTAAAAACTAGTGAAATTGATCACGAAATAATATTGGGGGTTGGTTCAATAAGCCTACCCTATACTAGGACCAGAAAGTTCTTGTAACGCAGTAATGCAGCATTACTTTGATTAGTAGCTTAATTGTAATAGTATTACCGTTTTGGAAATAGTAATTAATTACACTACTAGTTACTGAAAAAAGTTATTACATTACAGTAATTGGTAGTTACTGCCCAACACTGCCTATTAGCAGAAAATAAACTTGCGTATCATCAGGCTACAGATACTGCAGATACAAGGCGGTCCACCAGAATCTAGGTTCACCAAAGCATGGGAACAGACCTGAGCCAATGGCGTCAGGGTAGACTCCTGTGTTGTGTAAAATCCCACCCAATCATGAGCTCCACCAAGTGAATGTGCAGAGAGCATCTGGTCTCCGACTGCCTGCCTGCCTCCAGCTCCTCTCAACTACAACAAAGAACCGTATCACGGCTTCCTGCCTTGACATAAAAACAACGGTGGCCCGATATAACATTGTTGTAGTAAGGAACTAATAGAAAGAGCGATATCTACCCGCCGTGTGGACTTTTTTCATCGTCACGACTAAATCTCTTTTCGTCGCAAGTTGAGTTTTCAGACGGTAAGTGAGTAGCGTGTTTATACCGGATTGGTTAAGTAGCCTGTTACCTGCAACCATCAAATCCACGCAAGGCGCGATAGCCACTCTGTTAATGTAACAAACTTGTTCTAATCAGCTTCTAATGACATTGGTCCAAATATTAAAGTAGCCTGTTTAATTAACATAGTGTATTTGTAAAAACACGTGTATATGCATAAGAGATGAATGTGGCACCTTATTAGGCTATTACAGTAATCAACTTAAATTGTGTGTGTGTGTGTGCGTGTGTGTGTGTGCTTGTGTGTGTGTGTGTGTGTGTGTGTGTGTGCGTGCGTGTGTGTATGTGTGTGTGTGTGTGTGTATGCGGGCGCGCGTCTATACCAGTGTGTGCGTGTGTTCTGTCAATACTGATGTTGAGCAGTTTCTCTAATAGCCTGTTTATCAGGGTCACCAGTAGGTGTTTCCTACAGTGATTGATTATCAGGGTGGAGTCTATAGGCATGTTGTGTGTTTAATAGGAAGACCACAATAAAACAATTGATATATTTCATGAAATAATCTATTCCCCTTTTGGGTTCCACCTCACTTTAATTATGAGTTTTAACCCATTTAACAAATGCAAATACTCTTTTTTTAGATTGGGGTCTTGCTACAAATTAGTCAATGTGCCTGCCTGGTAAAAGTCACTGAGTTTTAATGCAAGACAACACAGAGAGCGAGTATGTGGGATAGCAGCTTAAAAGCACATTTGGCGAGTCTGTGGTGGTTGAAGATGATAGAAAACACTAACACACAAACACTAACACACTCCTGTGAGCCCCCTGTGAGCACAGGCTGTGTCCAGCTGGGTGAATGTGCGTGCGCCGGCCAGTGCATGTGTGTGTGTGTGTGGGGAAGGGGGGCAGGGGGGGGGTGGTGCTGCTTGTACATTGTCAGTGTGTGTGAGTGTGTCTTTGAGTCCATATGGCAGACTGGTCATTGTGTCAGTATATGACGAGCCACTTTGTCCGTCATCAACGCCTTAAAAGTGCAGTCTGCCATCTGACACACCCGAAGGCTAAGGCTCTTGTCATGGCAATAGGATGTCTATTTGTGCTCGGACGCTTGGCTACAACATGTCAGTAGTTGGATGAAAAAGTGTCTAAATGATATCTTACTGCTCGATATGTGTACAGAATAGCCCTTGCTGTTGAACACCCAGTGTGAAATGCTGTTCTCTTGCATTAGACAGCTATAACAAAACTGAAGTAAACACTGTATTAACCATTGACATGGTCAAAGAATCCACTGGTAATGGAAGGTTGATTGTGTGCGTGTGTGTGTGTGCATCTCACACATGTGGGTCTTTAGGGAGCAGGTCAGGTGTAGAACACAGACCATTTCTTTTGGTTTTCTCACAATTATGTTGCAAAAACGGTCAGGGCGTTATTTGTGTGTGTGTGTGTGTGTGTGTGTGTGTCGCTTGATGGATGTTCTGTCGAGGGGAGGGGGGCAAGCTTGGGGGATGGGGGGTGAGTTGAAGGATGAGGAAGGACGAATGGTGACAAGGGGTCATTTATCTGTCTGGTGGATCTGTCCAGACGGTCACTACGGGAACCCCTCCCCCCGCCACACCTCTCTCTCTCTCTCTGCTCTACATCTCCTTTCATCCCTGTTTTATTCTTCTGTCTGTTTCTCTTTACACTCCATCTTCCTGCCGTCTGTTGTATGCTGAGATCAGCTGTTCCCTTTCATCTCCCCTGCTTTCCATCACCCCCCCACCCCCACACATACCCATCTCTCTGGCCCCGTGGTGCTTCACACACTGTCTCACGGCAACTTTCGTCCGGACTTTACTTCTCGTTTCCAATTCCACCTGACCAGGCCGTGACTCTGTCTTGTTCTTCTCCTCATGTTGCCTGTTATTTTATCCTCTCCTCCTCTGTCTTGTAGCTGTGGGTCTGGTCTGCCTGCGCTCTTAATCTTCCTCTAAATCTCATTCCTCCTCAAACCCGTTACACCTCCCCTTCCCACAATTGTATATATTGCCATTTGCCAATGCCATAGGGACCAGTAGGAAGGGAGAGGTTAAGTTGACCGATTGTTCCTTAAGATGGGGGTAAGAGGTACCCTGGCTCTGCCCGACTATGCTCTCAGCTGAATTTATTTTCCTTGAGATTGTGGAAACCCTGTTTGCATTAGCGTTCTCACAGCCACCCTGCTGGCGGACCAATCAGGGTGGGTTAAGTGAGATGACGTTGATGTCAAGAACACTGTAATGCTGGGGATCTCTGTAGGGGAGGGGTAGAGTGGTGTGTGTGTGGGTAGAGAACACTGTAATGCTGGGGATCTCTGTAGGGGAGGGGTAGAGTGGTGTGTGTGTGCAGGAGCATGCTGTCTGTTTCAAACCCAATAACAATGCTTTGTAATGCCAATTTCAACCACAAGGGCTATTCAAGGTACACATCAAGATAACGTGTGCGTTTTGGAATGTTTAGTTTGATTACTTTTTTTTCTGGTCGATAAGGCACTATTTTGGATATGTGATTTCTGCACACACATTAAACATAACTTTACACCAAATCAGCAAAACACTATAGCTCTTGCAAAAGTGAATTATACTTGCAAAACTTTTCAAACTATTTAATAACAGTGCTGATGTTAAATGGAAAACAAATGTGGCCTTTGCACAAAACTGTGTGCAGGGCATAGCAGTTTGCAGTTTTGCCCTTCATTTACAGTAGTATACACACAGGTAACCAAATGTGTAAAGGGTGGATGTGTGTTCCAAACATAACACACACTGGTACAATGCTCAAAATGAAATTCTCAAAACGTGTCCCACCTCCACATCATCAAGTCACATGTGCACATGATGTAAGCATTTTCTCTCATTGTTTTGACCAAATTGCAAATGCTTTGGCACATTCATATAAGTGATTGCAGCATGCTCTCAGGTGGGTCTTGTCTTTCACCCATGAAGGGGAATGTGTGAAGCGGTAATCAAATAATCATCAACCAATTCTCTAAAATACATAACCTTCGATTGGCAAGCATATAGACACTGTTGCTTGCATGTACAGTTCTGGGGTGTTTTTATTTTTTTCGCCTTTGTTCTATATACATTGTTGTAAAACAGTTTTATTCGTAAAATGTTTTTCGAAATGACATTGTCAACAGATTACAGTATGGTTTTACAACCGCATGTGAATTCTATCCAATCTCTTAAACCCATCTCCCACATATAGTGATGTGTAACTTTGTGCTATAGAAATATCTAAAATATACAGTAGTGTATACAATCTTCAATATGCCAATGCCATACATAAAATGTGCATCCCTGTGCATTTTCAATAATTGTCATAAAAATCTAGAATAGTTCACATCAGAAAAAACTGTGTACACCGGTATATTGACCACAGACTTGTCATTCTGATGCCACTGATATCTTGACGTACAGATTTGGTTTTGAGAGATAGACTAAGGATATGCACTGGAGCAGGTGTTTGTACTTTGTAGCTTGATTCTTGGTAGCATCAACACAAATCTAATGTTGGATAACATACTATCTGTCTGTGTGTCTGTGTGTCTGGTTAACTTAAAAGTACTCTGACATGCTATACATTTCTGTTCCTGAAGCCTGTGTTTAATACATTGTGAAAGTTTTGTTAAGTCATGGTAAAATAGTGCTGAGTTTTCAAAATATCTCTTTTTTACTCACTCTCTCTCTCTCTCTCTCTCTCTCTCTCTCTCATGCGCGCGCACACACACACACACACACACACACACACACACAAAATACTTAAGGACACATAAATACCTGTCAAGGGCAGCATCAATGTCTGGTCCCAGTCACTGTTACTGTCACTGTCAATCACGTCAATGTGCATCAGAGCGTGAGGGTGATCTGTTCACTGAGAGGCCCTGTGTGTGTGTATGCGTGTTTTGTAATGATCTGGTATTTGCTTTAAAAAAACATACATTACCTACTTAGTCATATTATACGTATTCATATGTTGTTCATTTAGCATTACTATACTTTAATGCTCATGTATTATTAATAGACTTCACACATCATTTATTGTCATGGCATGAACTGTTGCTTGCACCCAGAGGAGGCAGTGTGTAAACCTGAATGTTAATACCTGTTCACCTTGCTACAGTCCCCGTGTCTGGTATGGTGTTCAAGAACACACGCCTAATGACGCACGAACAATAAGCAACAGGACGTTGTTTCCGACTTGTCCTTGTGTGGTGGGAGGGGGTGTATAGGCACACATTGAGCCATGTGACTGCAGCTGAATGACTTTGCAGTTGTAACTCACATAGGCCATTACGATGGCCGACTATGCAAAGTATTAATACGCTTTGGACACATTGGACATATTTCTCTATTGATCAGCTGGGTGGAGGCTACACATAACAAATGTCACTTCTGAACGAGCTGACTGGGCCCACACAGCTCAATACCCTTGCTCATCACTTTTCCCAGACTGTGCAAAGGCCCACTCACTGCTATCCAATATGATAGTTGGCTTGTGTAAAGGTTATGCAAGTCTTTCTGTGCGTTATATCACAAATACTGAACAAATATATAAATGCAACACTTTTGTTTTTGTTGTACAGTATGCAAAATATATAAAACTTCTATGCACAGTTGTTGTTTTTGTTAAATTGTCTTCAGAAATGTGTTAACATCTGTGTTAGTGAGCACTTCACCTTTGCCAAGATAATCCACAATGTTTTACACATTGTGGAGTAAAAGTAAAGAGCATTTTTGGTAGCTGCTGCAACTAAAATGCATGCTGTCTCAAATATATATAAAATATGTTTACACAATCATTATGGGTATGTCCTTTCTAGGAATTGGAACAGGTCAAGTGTGCTACAGCACCAACAAAGGTGGTTGTACTATCATCGTAATCTGCATCTAATCGCTGAAACACAAAACTCTACAGTAATAAAGCACAAACAATTGCTTTGCAGTTAGCCATGGGAACACGATTCAACCCACAACTCCTCCCTGTTATGTAACCTGGCGTTCAGTCCACTGCTTACTGTTTACGTCGTTAATTGAACGCAACGTATGCATTTCACCGTCCTCAGCTGAACGCAGCTTTGAATTTGACGGCAGACAGAGTGGAGCGGAACCCTGCTGAGATGAGAGCGCTGGTGAGTGCCTGATGGGGAACAGCAGTATCAGTGAACTGTAGTGTTGTGACTATCACAGTCCTTAGTTTTGGCTAATGGCTATGCAGTGTACACACTAGTGTTCATCATCTTATCTGGTTTGACCTTCGCCACTTGTCAACTTGTTATGTGTTGTTGTTAGTCTCAGCATGATTCCCACCTGCCTGATCTGGTCTTGTCTGATTGAAAGACAGGTCGGCCTTTTGCTGTTCCAGGAGCATTAGTGCTCTTGAGTAGTGATGTTCTCATTTACATATAAATGACTGGCGTGACTGAGGTGTCTCGCTTGCACTCATTTTGAATTTGGAGGTGATTTAGAGTGTCTACTGTATCTTTGCGTGTGTTTCTCCCTATGGTCAATAATCGCATACTTAAGTCGTAAGACTGTGTGTCTTTGCGAGGGTGTTTGGGCTTTGCATACGAAAACTCCTCCAGCGTAAACAAAACAAAAAAAAAACATGAAAAGAAAAAAAACAGTAATCTATCAAGGTACAATTCTCAGATGCGTTATTGAGTCTCCAGAACTACACATTTCCTCCAGGGCTGGAAATGCAACTGAGCACTAGAGTGCACATGCTTGTAGGAAAGGCTGGGGCAGGATGGGCATGTATTTTCAGAGTATGTAATGCTTGTTTCAACTAGCCTGGTGTAACCAGACCCAATATTCACTTCACGAATAGGGTCTGGACACTCTCTACTAGGAAGTGTTTACAGTCTTGCCTTCTCCTGGGCTTAGATAGCTAGTTAACTTTTAAACTATTGGACAGTCTTTAGCCAATTGGTGCTGCTACAACTGTTTGTATCATTTCATCTAGCTCTATCACCATTTAGACACAAACGGTTGACATCACTGTCTTTGGATTTTACTAGGGCTGAAACGATTTATAGACAAACTCGATTAACTCGATTACAAAAAATTGTCGATGCAAATTACTTGCATCGAAGCTTCGTTTAATTTATATATTAACTGCAATGTGTTTCTGTGTAGTTGCCATGTAAACATATTTAAACCATATGTCTATGATTTAAACTTGTCAAAGTAGACATACGTTTGATTGTGCGATTCTTCGGATAATTTTAACATTAAGTAATTACCTAATTAAGATTTACCAGCATGTAAACAAAGGCAACGAGAAGTGTCTCATACCTTTTGAAGTTGGAAGCGGTCATTAAGTCGGAATGTGTCCAATCCTCAATATATAATACTTCAAAGGGTCCACGATGGACCGTCCACTAGGGCTGTCGCGGTGAAGAAAATGTACTTGTGGTGATTTAGGTTGCCCCGATTTAGGTCTGCGGTATTATCGCAATTTTTTTGTTTTTGTTTTTGTTTTGAATGGACAAGTTCGTTGCGCAGAGCTTCCGAAATAGTGTGATTCTGGGTCATTTATAGACAACGTGATCTCAGTCCGTGGTGA
>JAODUE010000009.1:1101596-1112159 GCA_027564755.1 Amblyopsis hoosieri
TCACCCCATACTCCTGCAGCACCTCCCACAGTATCTCCCGGGGGACCCGGTCATACGCCTTCTCCAGATCCACAAAAAACATATAGACCGGAAGCTCATACTCCCAGGCCCCCACCAGGATCCTTGCGAGAGTACAGAGCTGGTCAGTTGTTCCACGACCAGGACGGAATCCGCATTGTTGTTCTTCAATCTGAGGTTCGACAATCGGCCGAACGTTCAAAGTTCAGAGCTCAATAAATATAGTGGCAACATTCAGATCAAACTGCAGAGCGCACTGCTGGAAGCTGTTACAACATTGCTACATGCTCACTGTATACGAAAACAGTGAAATTCATATCACATTTTGATTCAGTAGACTTCCTTTCAAAAATACATTTCTACCGAGATGGGATCATCACATAAAGAGTGATTTTTGTGTATGTGTGAGGAGAGTGTCCAGAGAAGCGCTGGTTAGCCAAAGGCCCCAAGGCTTTAAACTACATTATCAATAGTTCCCTGCCCCTGTGCCCTCCCCCATCCCCACACCTGGTATAAAAAGAAACAGGACTCCTAGCGCCTGCCCTCTCCTGTCATTGACTCGCAACGGTGTCAACTTGTCCAGCTAGCGCCATGACTACAGACCTCAGTGGAAAATGGATGCTTGAAAGCAGTGACAAATTTGAAGATTATCTCAAAGCATTGAGTAAGAACATTTTAATTGACTGCACTTAGAGATGGATAGTGTGTAAGCCAGCATTATAGCAGGCTGATGGGACAGTATTGGTAATGGAATCATGAATTCATCTCAAGACTTAAAATTCACATGTAGATGTAATAGTGGTACTAGTTTAAGATGAAAACATTTGTAAATACTAAATATTTCCCATAAAATGTATATTCCTACAGTTCATACTGTTTACACTTAAAAATAAACATACTAAATAATAAACTAAAACATACTAAATAACATTGCAATTTGAATCTCTGTATTGGGCCATCTTGTTACAGTGTTATACTAACTAAACAGAAACAATATTTCATATTATTCTGCTTCTAAATTAATAATAATCTGATGTCCAATCTAATGAAGCCTTACCTTTTCTTGTAGGTATTTATAAGGTGGTGTTATTGCTGCTCATCACTGTACAATTGTAGTAAATTAAATAAATGTAATGAAATGAAAAACTCTTCCTGTCTCTTAGATATTGATTTTGCTACACGAAAAATTGCCATCTCTCTGTCTCAGACCAAAGTGATCTGCCAAGATGGAGACACATTTGACATCAAAACACTGAGCACCTTCAGGAACTATGAACTAGCCTTCACCGTAATGGTGGAGTTTGATGAGATCACTAAGGGCCTGGACAACAGAAAAGTCAAGGTGGGTGATATATATTCAAAAGGTCTAGAGAACATATTGCATTCTTCATGAAGGAATTCATATAAAACAGTTCTGATGCAAAATAACACTGCCCAAATGTGTGCACTGCCCCTTCATATCTTGTTTGTTTGTTTGTTTGTTTGATATCTATTTTCTTTTCAATAAACACAACTTTAATAATATTTTCAATGTAATTTAACATTTTTAGAAATAGAGTAAAATATGGAACAGTCAGTCAACTTTGAGACTATAGTTCACTGTACAAAAAGCTACACACGGGCAAACTAAATATAACCATTCTAAGGTTAAGGAGTGTCTCCAGAGCGTTTAAAAATTAACAGTCAGAACCATGAGCTCCCAGAAAATATTTTCCAGAGGGAATCCTGTAGCCAATCCTGCTGGTATTGGATTTGGAGACCTATTAGAGAGTATATTCAAAGATATTCAGTGGAATCAATTAGTGGTGCTTATGGACACTACTGTGCTAAAGCTAACCATGTTGAATGGTTAAACAGGGTGACGCAATATGCTGGGCATGGCGTGCAGTTTGCTGAAGAGGTAACTGTAGTTTGATGTGACTGCTATTACAGTCAGACATGTAGGGGATAAAAAGGTGACTTGGTGTTCATTGTAAGTAAGGTACATTATTGTCCCACATGGAAACATATCTTGGGCTCTAGGCTTCTGCATAACACAACACACTTGGTCATACATTCCAATCATGCAAAAATACGTGATCAGGTATTAAGACAGGTTACCGTTCTATATCTGTATGCCATATCTAATTACACTCGCTGAGATCGTTTGGTCAAATACAAATATGAGAGTATTATTTACACCATGAAGCCCTGTCAGAAAGTGCATCCTCTGCTGTATCCTAGAACAAAGGTTTTCAGCATGACCATGCCATGTGGAAATCAACACATCTATGTGAAGGAACCTGATATACGGGTACATTGTAAATGAGAACTGGCTGTGCTCACCCATTGTCTTGAGATCGAGTATCATCTTCTTTGTTGTCTCCACATTCAGAATAAAGTGGTGCGCAGAATACCAATCATCAAACTGGTTGATATCAATGGGACACTGTCTTAATCTCTGCTAATAAACTCTGATGATGTCATTTTTTCCCTTCAGTTTAAGATAAACTGAAATCAAGGAAAAGTAAGCGTGCATGTGTATCTTTATATTTTTGATTTCATTATCTGGTCTTCCAGAGTATAGTATCTTGGGAGGGTGACAAACTGGTATGCAACCAGAAAGGAGAGAAGGCCAATCGAGGCTGGAAACACTGGATGGATGAAGACAAACTCTACTTGGTGGGTTGACAGTAATGGTGATTAGATGTATGAGAGTAATCCAAAGAAAGGAGTGAATGTCATATTGTGTATTTTGTTGTTGTTTTTCACCAGATGTGTGGTTAAAACCTTTTTTTTTTTGCATGTCATAAATAATTTGTGAATACCTCAGAATAATTAATTGTACATTTTTATGAATGCAGATAAACTTTTAATTCATTTTAATCTATTCTGCTCACAGGAACTGACGTGCGAAGATATCGTTTGTATTCAAATTTTCAAGAGGAAAGAATAAAGAACAAATATGAGTTACCTTTGATTTGCAAATATTAATATTGTATTTTCTAATAAAGATTATTTTCAGATTATGTACAGGTTAACATAATCACTCCAGTGTAACTCCCAAATCAGGCTTCATTAGAGATTAAATAGTTGAATAATGGAATAAACATTGTTTTGGTTGGAAATCATTGGACATAGATCATAGAACTAGGACACGATTGGGCAACTGCATTTACATTTAACAACAGCAGAGGGCGACATATTAGCATTTAATGTTGCAATGTGGACATGAGACGCCTAGGCTCCTATCTATTCTACGGACTATCTACGGTTAGTCGTTTGTGAATTATGCAGTCATACCTCCAATATAAATATTTAATATTTTTTATTTGTCTACTGTATGCGTAGCCTACTCTGCGTGCGATTCTGTGTTGTTATAATTATCTGACAAAATATTAATTACATTTTTTGACAAAGAAATATTAATAACAAAATATCGTGTGTCTGTATTAATCGTTATTATTAACAATATATCCTAAAATATTTGAATAATTGTTTGCAATATGTGATAAATCCATGATGATTGGTAGGCTATGATCTCAACCCTCGAAGTGGCACGTCACCATTTCATATGTGCGAGGCATCGCGAGATTGACCGCTTCAGGAAGTTCCACGTCAGTGACACTGAACAGTGCAGTGTTCACGTACGATCACAATTGTACTCTTTCAGGATACATATATTCGTATTTTAGTTACAGTACGGAGGTAAAACATGGTAGGTGAAATAACTAGCTATATAAAATTATATTTACGTAAATAAATATATGTGTTCCAGAAAGATAGCGTCATAAAATGCAGGATGTGTCGGATGTTTTCGTGTAATGTACTATTACCGTACTACTAGATGCTAGTTAACTAGCCGGCTCTAAGATTATTATACTACTAGTTTATATTTACTTACACTCTAGCAGTGTCATTCGTAAGAAAGTAATAATGAATCAGAAACATGTTTAAGACAATGCGCTTGATAAGGTATTACATTCTTTTGTCAGTTGATTGATGAGCTAACATTTGCATGCTAATGTTCTAGCAATAGGCTACAGAACCTAGCTACCGTAACAGTACCTACCAGTATGACGTTTAATTCTAATGAAATTGCAGATGTGCAACACCTTTTTGTTATCGTGGCAGGCAGAAGTAATTGTATGCGACTTAAATAGTACTATAATGTTATTGCATTTACTGGTCTATTATTGCAAGGTCCACCATATGGTCTGACTTTGCAACAGGTATTTACCGATTTTTACGCTTTCCATCTAGGTGTGTGGAAACACATCGGGCAATAGTCTGCCAGACTGCAGCTCAACAATTATACAAATGAATGAATATTAACAGTTATTTATTTTCAGCCTCTTAGGCTAGACATCAAGCGAAAGCTGACAGCTAGGTCAGATCGAGTCAAAAGTGTGGACCTTCACCCGACTGAGCCATGGATGCTGGCCAGTTTGTACAATGGTAGTGTCTGCGTGTGGAACCATGAAACACAGGTATCATTTACCATTCACATATTATTTAGAAAACTGACCTTGTGCATGGCATGCATTAACTCAGAAATGTATATATAATTTACACTGTTCTAACTAAACATGTTTTGTTTTCCAGACCCTAGTGAAGACATTTGAAGTATGTGATCTCCCAGTCAGAGCTTCCAAATTTGTGGCTAGAAAGAACTGGGTCATCACTGGAGCGGTGAGTTATATTCTGTCTTGATATAAGGTGTATACCTGTTGACATCAATAATATAAACAGGTAATATCAAGTTAAATTGAAATGTGTATCCTCTTATATATGATTATTTTGAATAATGTTACTGTCATGATCATGAATGTATTCTCAACTAAACTACACCACCACCATGTTCCCTTCTGTTGTGCAGGATGACATGCAGATTCGTGTGTTCAACTACAACACCCTGGAGAGAGTCCACATGTTTGAAGCTCACTCTGACTACATCCGCTGCATCGCTGTTCACCCCACACAGCCCTACATTCTCACCAGCAGTGGTATGCTAGTCAATGGATGATTGACTTAACCGTACACGTCAGTCATATTGATTGTAGTAGTGGTTAGTTTTACACATGTGTGCGTGTGTGCACAGATGACATGTTGATCAAGCTGTGGGACTGGGAGAAGAAGTGGTCCTGTAGCCAAGTGTTTGAGGGTCACACTCATTACGTCATGCAGATTGTGATAAACCCCAAAGACAACAATCAGTTTGCCAGCGCTTCCCTGGACAGAACCATCAAGGTAGGTTGGGGGGGGGGATTCCCCTATCCATATTTTAAATCCTAATTGTGAGCACAGTATGTATTATGAAAATTGTGTGAAGAGCTTATAGCAATCTTACTGTGCACATTAACCCCCACACACACACACACACACAGGCAAATATAGTTGTGCAGGGACCTGTCTTGACGCTTGCCTGCTTGTAGTGTACCCTGTGGGCACACTACATTTGGTATACTCCACTGTTATGCTGTAATCTTTTTAGTGCTTTGACTTGAAAAGCGATAGTGTCAATACCCACATTTTGATAAATGGTAAATCCACGCTAATGACTCTGTACAACGGTCACTCACGTCTCTTCTAATGAGATCTTATTTAAATGTCTCCTGTGCCACCTCAGGTGTGGCAGCTGGGTTCCTCGTCTCCCAATTTCACCCTGGAAGGCCACGAGAAAGGAGTCAACTGTATTGACTATTACAGCGGAGGAGACAAGCCCTACCTTATATCTGGAGCTGACGACCGCCTTGTGAAGATCTGGGACTACCAGGTGAGAAAACAGCCTCAGATTCAGTTTGACTTCTCCGTGAGAATCAGACTGGAGAACGTGAGATCCCTGGTGCTTCAGTCCAGTAAACAATGTGTAGCCAGTCAGCGTCGTACTGACAGCTACAGGCAGCAAATGCGACTCTCGTACACAACGAAGGCGCTTCCAAAAGAGGTTAACGTAGCACTACAATAGTATCAGTATTATTAGAAGGGCAAAGTTCCACTGGTTTCAGCAAGAGTGGAACTGGCTCCGCAGGTTGACAGATTCATCCAATCATCTGCTGAGTTTTTTTATTTTTATTTTAATTAAAGCACTTGCCATTTTAAAACGGTTTCAATGGACTGCTCCCCAGAGGGTTCAGTCTAACAAACCATCAGGCTAGAGAAAACCTGCACCTCGCGTCCTTTTCAAAGGACACTCGTGCGGCCAGTCAGCAGCAATACTAATATTATGTAAGCCTGACAACGTTGTCTAACTAACACATCGACTGTCTTCCCTGCAGAACAAGACGTGCGTGCAGACCCTGGAGGGCCACGCCCAGAACGTGTCCTGTGTCAGTTTCCACCCGGAGCTGCCAATCATCATCACGGGATCGGAGGATGGTGAGGCTATGACGTACATATCCCCCCCCCCCCCCTCCCCTCCCCCCCGTCACTCACAAGTGTCATTGACGGCGTTTCTGACCGGCGCTCGTGTGTGGCACCGCCGCAGGTACGGTGCGCATCTGGCACTCGAGCACGTACCGCCTGGAGAGCACGCTGAACTATGGCATGGAGAGGGTGTGGTGCGTGTGCGGCCTCAGGGGCTCCAACAACGTGGCGCTGGGCTACGACGAAGGCAGCATCATCGTCAAGGTAGCGGTGACCTTTCACGGGGGGGCGTAGTCAACGAGGCTGTGGGAGTTACCAGCTAGGAACGGCACCGCCCACAGGTTTGGTCGCGAAGGTCACAGCAGTGCCGCACACAAGTGAACGGCCTAGCGCTGACTTGAACCAGTCAGGTAAAGCAGATGCCTGCATGCCTCTGCCGGAGCTGTAGACGGCGCCGTTCCTCTAGGGTGTATATACGACACCTGCCACTGCTATCGTCATGGTTCCCCACATCCTCACGCCCTTTCCCTCCTCGCGCGCAGCTGGGCCGGGAGGAGCCGGCCATGTCCATGGACACCAACGGGAAGATCATCTGGGCCAAGCACAGCGAGGTGCAGCAGGCCAACCTGAAGGCCATGGGGGACACCGAGATCAAGGACGGCGAGAGGCTGCCGCTGGCTGTCAAGGACATGGGCAGCTGTGAGATTTACCCACAGACCATCCAGCACAACCCGAACGGAAGGTAGACGCGCGCGTCCGCACCTCTCACGTGCGTGTACGGGGCAGCTCTGTAGCTCGTGTGTGTGTGTGTGTCTGCCAGGTTTGTCGTGGTGTGCGGGGATGGAGAATACATCATCTACACCGCGATGGCTTTGAGAAACAAGAGCTTTGGCTCAGCGCAGGAGTTTGTCTGGGCGCACGATTCCTCTGAGTAAGTATGTATACTGTAGATGGCTAGATAGAACTATGTGTTGGTGCAGCTCATACCGGACAGTGTACCGATATGGCAAATGACATGATGACTCTTCTTAAATGATATTTGTATGCAGCTCATACTGATAAATGCTGAATCCATGTTGTGTTTACTTACAGATACGCCATTAGAGAAAGCAGCAGTATTGTCAAGATTTTCAAGAACTTCAAGGAAAAGAAATCTTTCAAGCCAGACTTTGGTGCTGAAGGTGAATGAAACAAGGCCCTGAACATGTTAATCATTGCTGCTGCTACTGCTTTGAGGCATTATGCGTTGAATCGAGCACTGTTAAATGATGCAATGGGCCTGTGTTTGTGTTTTCACCCAGGTGTCTATGGAGGCTTCTTGCTCGGGGTGAGGTCTATGAATGGACTGGCCTTTTACGACTGGGAGAACACAGAACTGGTCCGCCGCATTGAGATCCAGCCCAAGCATGTGAGATCGACATAGATTTCCTCTAATTGATTTCCCACTAGATGATGTCACTATTTAGTCGTCGTTGTTGTTGTTGTTGTTTAGTAATGATACATGTGGCGCTGCTAGCATGAAACTGCCATTCACCATCTCCCTCATCCTCATCCCTCCTCCCTGCTTCCCTGGCTCTCTGCTGCTCGGCGCAGATCTTCTGGTCAGACTCGGGCGAGCTGGTCTGCATCGCCACAGAGGAGTCTTTCTTCATCCTGCGCTACCTGGCAGAGAAGGTGGCTGCCTCCCAGGAGTCCAACCAGGGCATCACAGAGGACGGCATTGAGGACGCCTTTGAGGTAGGGGGTTTCCATACACCTCTGCAAATATCGTCCCTGCTCAAAATAGTTCCACTCAGACGTGCTGCCGTGACTTTGTTTACATGCACGCTCCACGTCTGGGAATGTGTCTGCCATTCTAAATATTATTTGGACCATTCCCGTTTCCTAAACAATAGAGGAATAGCATAGTCATTGGATTTGGATTAGGCGGTCCCATAGAAACACGCGATACTACTTAATTGAGGAATTTGGTCATTTTGCTTTCTGCCGCTAATTGATAAAAGCTCATTTAAATGTCAATACTCATTCCTTTGCAGGTCCAGGGAGAGATTCAGGAGATAGTGAAGACTGGCCTTTGGGTTGGAGATTGCTTTATCTACACCAGCTCTGTCAACAGACTCAACTACTTTGTTGGAGGAGAGATTGTGACTATTGCTCACCTTGACAGGTATGACCTGCAGGGAGATACCACCCCCATCATGCTTTACTTGTAAAGTATAATACCTTATTCGTGAAACGTTTCAACCAATACCGGTTAGCCATTGGCTATCTTTATTAGAACGTAGGCTAGTTAGTGAGATAGTAATTTTCCGTGCAACCTGCTTCTTGGTCGTGGTCCTGCAGAACCATGTACCTGCTGGGCTACATCCCCAAGGATGACCGCCTCTACCTGGGCGACAAGGAGCTGAACATCGTCAGCTACTCGCTGTTGGTCTCTGTGTTGGAGTACCAGACGGCCGTGATGAGGAGGGACTTTGGCATGGCCGACAAGGTGCTGCCTACAATCCCCAAGGAGCAGAGGACCAGGGTGGCCCACTTCCTGGAGAAGCAGGTCAGGGAGCTCTTATTCTATTTTAGTCTGTTTCAAGATGGGATACACACACACACACACACACACACTTGCACAAACTATCAAATGGAACTACTAATACTGTAATATTTCCCATTCTAATTTTAAGAGTGGTGTATGCAGTATGTGTATTTTAAAGTGGTTCTATGTGACTTTCTGCTGCTAGATGTCACACTAAGGCTATGAACACAAATAACATAGTCGGATATCAGGAGGAAGAGCTCGATTACAACACACACAGAGGGAGCGTGATGTCATTGTCTGCTCAGGGTACCATTACTCCACTATAGAGATCCTAATTCACTTCCCCATTATGGGTTAAGTTAAATAAATGTGGGTTTGGTCGAGAATACAATTATTTGTAGATCCCGTTAGCTTTGTAACACGAAGAAAACATATGATGATTGACTATTTAAAAGAAAATTGTTTGTCTGTTTGTCATGCATTTGTTGAAGTATAATACTGTGAAAATATGTCATTAGTAAGACTACAATCCCTGGAGTGTTTACAGTGTAAGTGTCATGACGTTTTCGCGCCACATTCCACAAGCCGAAGAAAGTATGATGCAGTTCCATTATGCGGAAGTGACTTAGGCTTTACATAGAAAATAGTTAATGAAAAATAATCTACTATTTTTAAGGCTTTTTTCTTTTTTTATGTAAGTATAGTGGAGTAATGGCATCCTGAGCACGGAATGACATCACACTATCTCGGAGCTCCTCTGTTCTTTTTGTGTGTGTGTGTGTGTGTGTGTGTGTGTGTGTGTGTGTGTGTGTGTGTGTGTGTGTGTGTTCTGTAACGGTTCACCAAATCCACGGTTCGGTTCATATCTCAGTTTTTGAGCAACGGTTTGGTTAATATCGCGGTTCAATTATACGTTTTTCCTTTGAGCAGTATAATCTGGGAATTTTTCTGGCCTTGATTACATTTGTTCTGTAGAATAGTCCGTTTTTTCTATACTTTCTGCCACTAGATGGCACACTAGCACCAGCGTCTCAGCCAAACAAGAACTCTGTTTTTGTTGCTGCCCACACATGCACTCCAGCATTAGGTAAACAGAAAATATGAGATTGGATTACTTACAACACCCTGCTAAAGACAATATTCCACTATATCCTTAAAATACAAAATGGTAATTATTTGCTGCTATATTCATTTTTAAAATGGACACCTTTTTAAAATCAACAATTTGGAATACTAAGAAGAACACTGTAGCTTCATTCCTACAAGAGTTACACAATGCAAGCAGATGAACAAACAGTTTGGAACATATTATTCCCAATTGTTTTGTTTGAGTATAAAAAGTGAAGGCAATAGACTCATTTCTATAATCCAACATCGTAGTGACAGGGGTTAATTAATCCATTAATGAGAAAATATGCATTCTATAAATCGCTTTGTATTGTGTTTTCACAGCTACAAAAAGTCTCAGTGATTCTAATCTAGTGTTGAGCTAAATGTGAAATGAAAATAAATTGTAGTAACATATTGTAATTACAGTAGCAACGTATATGAGAGCTCAACAGGCTGCACCTGTAGCGGGGGGGGGGGGGGGGGGGTTGGGGGGGGGGGGGGGGGGGGGGGGGGGGGGGTACGGGCACCGCCAAACAAAACCCGGTCCCTTTTTAAAC
>JAODUE010000009.1:1113490-1123509 GCA_027564755.1 Amblyopsis hoosieri
TATTGTATACTATTAGAGTTGGAACGCCCCAACACACACACACACACACACACACACACACACACACACACACACACACACGGCCTTATCCTATACTGCACACTTGGAAAGGGGTGCATTCGTTTTTAGCCTCCCTCCAAACATCAAAGCCTGATTGATAGCAGTTGAGGAGCTGTGTTTGATTAAGTAGAATGGGAAACACACATCAACACATAGCCTAAGTGAAAACACACATGTATCCCATGGACACGAGTGTCCACACACACACACACAGACACACACGGGTCAACATACACATACAAGGGCACTCACACACACACACAATCATGTAATAATTTGCACACAGTACCGTATAATATTATGCAAGAGATTGCAATATGCACTCCTGGCACTTTAACAGCCAGCCCACGTATCGCTGAGTGAGAGTGTGCATTAACTTTGAAACAGCATGTTTATGCTTATGAAAGCTTATGAATAAGGCTTCGATCAACAGCATTACCCTATCAATCACATGCGTCATGACGTACTGTTGTGCATGTGTTTTGTCTGTGCGAGCCCGTGTATCAGTGTGTGCGATTTATAGGGCCAACAGATGTGGTCTGATTATGTTTGCTTTCAGTTCAGATTTCAATCAAACTTTATTCCGTCGATAGGGTACACTTCTCTCACACATTACCGGCAATGACATCATTGGCAGCTCACTAGTCACACTCTAAAGCAGACATGGGAAAATACATTTTCTGGAAAGCTAATTCTGTATAGTCTCCACCTTTCACAGTTCAATACCACGTAACTGCCAGGCATTAAATAATCCCTCTGACATACAATATGTGGCTAATAGGTCTCAGTGCCACCAACATCATAATCCTTTTAACCACATTTAACCTCATCTGTTCTTATGCAGTCAGTGTATGTTCTCGTCTTGCTTAAGGCCCCGATATACTTGCTTTTGTGCAACGCGTACATGTAGACAAGCGGTTGCGTCGTGAAAGGAATTGTTCATATACTTGCCTGCGTACCTTGTGTGTGCTTGGAGGAATTAAAATATTTC
This sequence comes from Amblyopsis hoosieri, assembly GCA_027564755.1. Taxonomy (NCBI): domain Eukaryota; kingdom Metazoa; phylum Chordata; class Actinopteri; order Percopsiformes; family Amblyopsidae; genus Amblyopsis; species Amblyopsis hoosieri. The sequence goes on from JAODUE010000009.1 coordinate 1,114,542, forward strand.
CAGTAGGGGAAAGATCAGGGCCAAATCATCCCTGGCTGAAACCGGAATATTTTCCTTGACTACTTTCGAATTTCCACAACAATAACCAACATGTCAAAATGTGGAGCGGCATGGAGACATCATATTATTAGCTATTAGCTCTACTAACTTCTCTTTGAAACTTTCCACCATTGCTGTTGACCTGTCTGTCCAATTCAGATTTACTGTCCCCACGCTCATGTGCGGTATTGCATCATGCGCACGTGTAGCATTAATTTCTGAGGACGTGCACAAACTATACTTGCAGGATACGCATGCTACACGCTTGATACGCATGTTAGCCATCTTGCGTACGCATACCCGTAATTTAAAGCAAGTATATCGCGGGCTTTAGTCTTTTATCCTCTAATTTAGGTGTACAGTATGTTGGGGAACATACCATGTAGCTCTACCTACATTTTTAATATATTCAAATATTATATTATATATTATAGTTATATTAATTCATTGTTAACATATTATTTTATTTAATTCCTGACTAAAGAGATGTGTGCACAGGAATATATAATGTGTGTACTCATTTTAATTTATGCTCTCTGGGAGGGGCAACTAATCTGGAGGCAAAGCAACATGTTCCAGTAACTTATGTATTTTATTGTTTTACTTTGCCAATTTATTCTTCTAGGGCATACATACACAAACATACATGTACAGTACATCTAGTGCACATTCTGTACACACACACACACACACACACACACACACACACACACACAGTGGCGTTATATTCCTGTGGCTGATGAGAGAAGGCATGATGTGAGTGAGGCATGTAATGTGATTTATAGAGCCGGGCTCACTTTTCAAATTCAATCAGGAACTTTGATTACTGATGAAAATTTGAGACAGGAAATCGCTTTGATAGCAAACTAAAACCTCATGAGACAGAAAAACGTTGCGTGTGTGTATGTGTGTGTGTGTTTACATGTGCATATGTGCGTGTGTGCGTGTGTGTGTGTGTTTGCGTGTGTGCGCGTGTGTGCGCGTGTGCGCGCGTGTGTGTACAGACCGGAACACAGTCAGTCTGAGCTCACCATATTTGATTAGGCAAAGACCTCAAAAACAATTTCATCAGAAAGAACAAGGGAGGAACTGGAGCAAATATAAACCAAAACGCTGATGAATTCTGTCCTCTTGTTCAGATTGTATCCACTCCTGTATGTTTTTTTGTGTTCAGAGCATGGCTTGCATCATTCAATCACACGCAAATATAAAACACACTAGTTACAAACCCACAATATATACAACATATTGTAACAGTACACATACACACTCAGACGAGGCTGACCTTTCAGAGGTCAGTGTGGATCTATAATGCTTTGGTCTCCGGTGTTATTTTAATGTCTCCCGCTGCACATAAGGGGACACTGACCCATGCCTGACAGAATGACAGAGGAGCCCAATTACCTGCCCTGTGGGACATCGCCTTATACACTGTGTGTGTGTGCGTGTGTGTGTTTGGTGTGTAGATGCAGACACACCAAAATAAATAGAAACAGACCAAAATAGGTAAGGGGAATGTAACCAAGAGGACGAGTGACAGTGTATGTATATGCATGTGTGTGTGTGCGTGCGTGTGCGTGTGGACACGCGTGTCCCCCACTCAGAATATGACGAGTGCATCATCCATCGCCTGTGGCATTTTAAGGTGTTCTCCATAGGCCCGTCTGACCTTTTCACGTGATGCCAGGCAGGAACGACACTGTGATGAATCTATTGACAAGGCCTACAGGGCTCCCTGTAGTCTGCGTGGAGGCAGAATAAATATACCAGGTGACATTCTCTCTGCCTGTGCAGGCACACCACATATGAAACCATCTGCAATAGCCAGAGAGAGAAGACTGCAGAGAGTGTGAAGTGGATGGTTGGGTGGATGGATGGGTGGATGGATGGATGGAACAGACAGGAGGCTGGGATGGACAAAAGTACACAGCCATGAGGAGAGGGGCGTGTTAGAGAGAGAGAGAGAGAGAGAGAGAGAGAGAGAGAGAGAGAGAGAGAGAGACCTTCAACCAAGCCTTTATTGGCACAATTCTCTTCTTACATCAAAAAGCTTAAAATAATTTTAAAACTAAATATATAAATATACTTACACACACACACACACATATATACACATACAACAATAACAACAATCATTATTATTATTATTATCATTACTATTACCATTAATACTACTATAACACATATACACACATACACACACATACATAGAGAGAGAAAGAGAGAGATAAGGGAGTATGTGGGCTAATATGAAGGACTAATCATAATGGCTGTAATGGCTGTACCATAGAGTGACAGAACCTGGACCAGTGCATTAAGAGGTTTTAACCAAGGCCAGGAGTCACTGACCTCACTTCTCCCCAGAGACAGCATTATGTCTGTAGCCATGTGTTTGTGTGTCTGTGTGTGTGTGTGTGCGTGTGTGCGTGTGTGTGTGTGTGTGTGTGCCAGTGGCCACTGGCATTCACTCATAATGAAGATGTAGTTATAGAATATCCATATTTTGTCATTTGAGAATGCAATGATATGAATGACATTATTTATGCAGATCTGAGAAGGGAAAGAATGAGCTTGTTCCCAGATGTCTATGGGCAGCTATTTTACTATGATATTGGCTAGGGAGCCTTCTGAAGGCACTCACTACCTTGAGGCTTTGTGACATAGCCAAAGATAATGAAGTGAAGTCTTCACATTAGTTTTATGTGAAGGTGCACAGAACGCTCTGCTCTCATAGTCCCAGTGGAGTTTTAAAAGCACAGGCACATTATTGTTGTATGTGGTAGACATTCAAAGATAAAGACAGAGAGAGAGAGAGAGAGAGAGAGAGAGAGAGAGAGAGAGAGAGAGAGAGAGAGGAGTGAGACAGAAAGACAGGCAAAGAGAAGGAGTGAATATTGACAATATGCGAATGAAAAGAAAGACACGGCAGACTGCAGGTGAGAAATTAGAAATATTAGCATATTTATTACAGCCACATGAAGGGCATTAGAATGCCTACACCCTTTAGAACAAGCAGCGCATAGAAATCTGCCATGGGGACAAAGGAACATTGTAAGAGAGAGAGAGAGAGAGAGAGAGAGAGAGAGAGAGAGGGAGAAAAATCTAATTGAGAATCACTCAGATACATTTTCAATACAGATTGTTTGGGTGCAAAATGTAATAACACATATTGTATCCCAGAATATAGTAGGTATAGCCAACCCTTATAGTAGCTTTGAATGACTAGACAGTAAAAGTGTAAACGGAGCCTACATTTCTGAAGAGCAATATGGGCTATACGAGTTCCAAGGAATATTAACGTAGGATATGTGAACAAGCTTGTAAAACAGGATATCAAAAGATAAAGGAATATGAAGTGAGATGTTCACGCTGTGTTTAGCCTACAGTATATTTGACCGCGTGTGTTTACAGATAATGTTTGTGGAATTAGCATACATCCAAAACCTCTTTACTACTACTTTACATCTTGAGTGTTAAACCTTGACGTTGAACAATAGAAGGTGAGGAATTCTATCAAATCTTTGTCTTTGTTTGGATTCTGTTCAGAGCTCTGTCGTGTTGATCTCACTTAGTATACCTTTTTTATTGAACACAAGCTGATGCTTTGTCTTGCAACCATAACATTTATTTATGCATCACTCCACAATCAAGGCATGTCAAATTAGTGGCTTAAGCAGAGGGAATTAGCATTTTTTTTTAAACTTCATTCGATCTTCAGTGTATTGAATTGATCTTACCATTTAAATAGGATAATTGTAAGTGCATTTCTATCAGTTTCAGGTGAATAGGTGGTCATATGTTTAAGAATGAAGTAACATTTCAAGACAAAATAACACTTTTATTTTGAAGGGGGAGAGATGGTGTTGATGTAAGGTCACCTCAAAACACAGATAAATACTATATACACATCACTCCTAACACTGCCACTAAAGGGCAACAGAACAGAACAATAGCTCAATAAATAAGGCATCTAAAAGTCCAGCGGTTAAGAATAATCCGCTAGAGTAAAATCATCGAGCTAGAAAGAGTAGAATGCATGACACCCTCGTGGTGTCTAAATCACATTTTTGGGTGAGGTGTCCACGATAACGCATTTCCTAATCAATATCTGAACTATGATTCAGAAATAGCACATACCAAAATGAACACACACAAGAGTTTGTTAAGGTGAGAACACATTGTGTTGTTGAGGAAAGCCCATTCTACTCATTGTAACCCTATGGTAGCAACTGCAGTCAGTCACCTGTCACCTGTCAATCAAAGCCAAAGCTTTTCACCAATGCTACATTCCATTGTTCAGACCAGCAAATCACCTGTCCCCTTTCTCCTATATGACCTGCCTCCAGAAATCTCTTTTCCTTCACAATAAAAGTACATCATAGTCATCATTATCATCAACATTCTAACACTGAAAATCAACACTGTACATATTTTACACTATGGTACAATCACATATATACCGTGCTGTTTGTTGGTCCTATAGTGTGTGGAATGGAAATACACTTAAAGCTGGATCAGTGCATTGCACAGAGAAGAATCCATTATATCAGAGCAGGATCAACACTGTAATCTGCCTTAGGTCCTAAGCAATTGTTTCCCCACTACAGTGGGAAAGACAAACTTTACATTTCTTTGATTTCCATTGTAAACATTGTACAGCAAGTCTACCCTATCAGCCAGCTGCTGTTTGAATATATGTTCTCAACAAGTCAGTGTGGCTGATCAAGAAAGTGACTATACACACAAATTATCTTTTTATGTAGCTCCAAAAATCAACACTATATATTTGTTGGGTTCATTACAGAGGTATTCCCTTTTCCTCCTTTATGCATCCTTTCATTAAAATAAAATCTACTGCAGTGCTTTCACACCCTTATTATCCAACATTGAGGATACATGGAAGGAGAATGGGAGGAATGTTGGGATGTATCCCAGCCAAACATTTTCCATACTACTGAACATGGCACAACATCAGATTACTGTAACAGATACACATTCTAAACAGTGTCACTGCATGACTCTTAGCGATACTCTACACAAAACTTTCCAACACCTCGAACATGGGAAGGCAAATTCTTGAAAGATTACACGATGATATTGACCAAAGAGCTGGTGTTTTTAACCAAAGAATCAAACTGATCTGTGGACAGCGGAATCATAGTCTAGCAACAAGCAATAAATATCCTTGACAACATCGCATTAGCGCAGTAGCTTTAATAGCTTATGAACAGTGTTATTTATAGAACAGTGAAAAAAATATTTTATCTAACTGAACCCTAAGCAGTGGCATACTGTATGCTGTTCCATGTAATATGTTTGCACAACAAAAGTTACATTATGAGTGCAGGCACATTAGCTAACATGCATTGGGGCTATTTGCTATGGAAGTGTGTCAGAGCAGTGACTCAGTAAGTGCTTGGTCTGGTCTAATCCAACATCTTTCAAAGAACACACTTTTTTATCTCACTTCTCTAGCTTATCAGGTCCATTTGTGTTCTGTCCCCATTGCCCCACACATTCACACCATGTGCTTATTGTCTCATCCAATAGCATTCAGTACTGAAGGAGCAAGGGGCTGGGCCATACGCATACCAACTCCACCAATACAAACGTTAGGTCCTTCTCTACAGTTGCGGGACGCACAGCCCATATAAACATCCTGTATATCTACACATATACATATCATCTGACCTTTTAAACTTCATAGGTTAAAACTCAAAAAAGCTATTTTTCAAAACAGGAAGATTACAGCAAAACCAACTGTACACACCTCTGGGACAGTGATGGTAATTATACTCTAACTTTTTTTTGTCATTCTTTAACAGAATGTGCTTTATATTCTTTTGTTTTGTTATATGATGAGGTGAATGAGTCTGAGATGTGGCCTGGCTGGACATTGGTCTCTCTGTTGTTCAGTGGAGGTCATGTTGCTGAGAGTTTGAATGCTATAATGCTGGAAGAGCCCGTCATGAATAAGGAAGTATATCTGCAAGGAAGTGAAAGAGGCGAGTGTTCATGTTATCTCCAAGTACATGTTTCTCAAAATCAGCGAAAGGAACAGAGCATCCATTACGGCTCCATCTCAGTGGGTAGTCACTACAGGAGCGTCCATTTTGGCTCTGTGGTTTGTTTATAGGGAAGCTGTTATACTTGGACATGCGTCCCCTGGGTCTGCAAGCTCTGCACGCTGGACAGGATTTTCTTCTGGTGGCCTGCCAGAGTCACGCCCATCTTACCCAATTCACTAGAATCAAGAAAGAATATATCAGTGAATGTAATTGTTTATTTACATAATGTTATATCTACAGTTACAAGACAAGAGTATGTCACAGTGCTTTATTAGTGTTCACTCCCTATAACTTATATAACATTGGCCTGATGGAGACTGGAGTAGTTCAACAGTGAAACACAAAGCTGTCTTCACACTATACCTGACACTGATATAAAGGATGGAGTCCAGAGAGACATATCCAGCGCTGGAGAAGTTCTCTTTGTATTGCCCCATCTTGATGGCTTCTAGCCACTCATCCACTGAGTTCACACTGAACTCTGGAGTTGATGGATCCTGCCTGCTGGACAACAAAGACACTTCCTTACAGCTCAATTACACGGTTACAGTACAGCGGCTCACCACACCTGCATTGGAATTTCTGAATTTGTTGGTGGCAGTAATAACTCAGGATAACAAGCCACAGGTTTGGAGAGCAGCAATTAGGACATTTAGCAGATTTATTCAAAGTACAATCACACTATCTACAGGACAGTGTAATAGTGTTAATGAGCAAGGAGGGGTTAGCCAAGGATATTTACAGGCAGGTTGGCCATGGTAGGAGGGTATGGTAAAAGCTCATGGTTGCTCTCATAATGAGTCTTACATCTTGGAACAAGTGCATTTTAGTATTCCAAGAGCATAAGTTGCATTCAATGTCAAAGGTAGACATCGCAGACGAATGGAATGATTTCATAGCGGCTTTCTTCCACTGACCATACTGAGCTGTTAGCCAGCTCTCTGAGACTTGCTGGGTTTCTGATAAGCTTGTCCAGGGTTGTGACGATCTGGCCAAATTTTGGCCTCTCGCTGCGTCCCTTCTCCCAGCAGTCTAACATGAGCTGGTGCAGCACCACAGGACAATCCATAGGAGCAGGAAGACGGTAACCTTCATCTATTGCTTTGATCACCTTCGGGGGGGAAGAAAGAGTCCAAGTTCATAGCTGCATTTTAGAAGCCGAGGATTTTCAGAAAAATTACCAAAGTAAAGAAATGACACTACAATTACTTTATCCGGTGTCCAGTATATATATATATATATTTAATATATAAAACATAATATATAATAGATGTGCTAATGCATACATTTTGGGCTCTAGTTTCCTGATGATGCTTGGCAGACGCTAGCACTAACACAGACCTTTTGACATTTTGTTGGGCAAAAGTTTTGTTTTTTCTCGCTTGCTTGGGTGCGTTTGTTCATTTTATGTCATTGCTTGCACCTAGGTGGACGTGTGGGTGCAGTATAGTGTGTCAGTCAAAATCATGTGGCTCAGTGCTAGTTTGGTGTCAGATATTAGTCTTAGCGCATATGCAGGCATTCTGTGGTAGTCTCAGCCTCCACCGCTCCTCCTGAGATTGTATTCATTCCAATACAACCCTTTTTACCTTTTGCCCCCTGAAACTACCACCGACGCCACATGCTGAAAATAGTCAAAAATGATTGGGCCACGCCGTAGAAAGACTTGCGCCGTAAACATGAGCTACGCGCCTCAGCTTGTGTCTTCACTTGCGGTCTAGGGCCCTTAAAGTGAAATGCTGCTGAACTGTTACACCACCTACAGTAGCCACATGAAACAGATTGCCACAGCTGCTTATTCAGGTTTACTTCACATATTTATTCCATGAGGAAGAATGTGATGATTGCAGCACCTCATGCTTTGCTAAAAGAGGGTAATAGGACCATTTTAAGAGCTGCATTACTCACATCTTGATTGGACATTTCCCAGTAGGGTCTCTCTCCATAAGAGACCACCTCCCACATGACGATGCCGTAACTCCATATGTCACTGGCTGAGGTGAACTTCCTGTACGCTATGGCCTCTGGGGCGGTCCACCTGATGGGGATCTTCCCTCCCTGTAAAGTACAGAAATTGTTCCATTGGTTTGTGATCACACATTATGACTACAAGTTCCAGCAAAACCTTGGTCAGCATTCACCAAGCAGGGGTTTGAACCAGTAGATATCTAAGTGAGGGGTCCCTATGATTTAAGTGAATTGAAATAATTAGCATTATTTACAGTACATGTGCATAGCAATGGAATCATTGGCGGTGTTCTGGGTCTCAAAGTACCACTGGTTTAGACATGTCAAGGTCATTTCATGTTGTTTGGTTGTGTCTGAAGTATCTCAAGAGCACAGTTCCTTAATACTGTGAGTCAGAATACAGTTTTGGTTATGAAGTACTGGACTAAAAAAAAACACAGCATTGCTTTCTAGACATGCACTCGGAAAGTGGGCCTATTATGAGTCATGCTGTCCTTTAACACTCATCTCCCCTTCTGCCATCAATACTCTCTCTTTCTCCTTTCAAGTCTCCCCTTCACTTTGTTGTTGATGCAAAGATCAAAAGGTTCCCATGTATAGAAGCATAAAGCAGTGTGCACACTTACAGTACAGTACAAACACACACACACACGCTACTCTGCAGGGTTCAGTGGAGCTCTTTAACATGCAGCAGCTGCCACTGTTATACTAGCGGTCCTCGTCACTGCCTGGTCAAAGTCAAATAAAAGACGAAGGCTTTGCTAGGTACTCTACTTTTGTTCCCCCACCCCAGCACCCCCCCAATGCCGTACCAACCCCCCACACACACACAGGGCCGCACCGGCGGGGGGGGGGGGGGGGGGGGGGGCGCGGGGGGGGGGGGGGGGGGGGGG
>JAODUE010000009.1:1129940-1153012 GCA_027564755.1 Amblyopsis hoosieri
AGTGTGAAGCACTTTGTGTTACATGAATTTGTATGAAAAGTGCTATATAAATAAAGATTGATTGATTGATTGATAAACATACCACATACAGTACAGTATGGACGCTGAGCATTGTGTCGATAAAAGAGTGCTCATGTTGTGGATCCAGACCCGTATTGAAGTGAGATGGTTGGTGTTGACGCTGCTACACCAGCTTGTTTCATGTAATTATGTTATTATGTATGTATATTGTGTGATGTTGCATTTGAGATGGTAAACGGACTGCATTTACAAAGCGCTTTACATTATTTTGCCTCACATTCACCCATTCACACAAACACTGTCGCTGCCATGCAAGGTGCGACCAACCACCGGGAGCAGTTAGGGGTAGAGGGTTAGGCATCTTGCTCAAGGATGCTTACAGGTAGGTCAGCACCAGGGTTTGAACCCACAACCTTCCAGCTGGGAACCCAACACGCAGAGCAGTAGAACACCCTGCATCCTAATCAAATCAGAGAGTTTGGCTATTTGTAGTACATCTATAATTATAACAATCTCAAGCCAAAATGCAGCAGCAAAAAAAGAAATGCTGTCCCACTGCTTCTGTAAAAATGAATGTGTTTAAAAATAGGATATTTCTTAGCAGTGCATACTTTGGAGGGGCACTTCAAAGTATTTAATCTCCCAGAATTAGTGTTCATTGATTGTATTAATGAGAATGAACTGCTCCAGGCTCGCTTTCAACTGACACAAATTATCCAAACATTTAAGCAAATTGAGTACAGTACTATAGAACTGGCAGGTCAATTATTTCAGTCAAATTCATTTTACTCTTATTTTTTAGGGTGAAAATATCCAATATAGACCCTACATTGGGATATTAATGAAGAAGATTGATGTGTATTGCTTAGTGGTATCTTAGTTGCTCAAAAAGATATAGAGCAGAATGGTGTTCTAACTGGAAAAAAAAAAAAGACATACCCAGAGACATTCTGATCCTCGATTCAGGAAAGAGCTCCCTCTTGGGACATGGATCAGTCAGTGTCACTGTCTACCCTATAGTTAAGGACTAAATTAGATCTGATACATTCTGAGCTGTCCTTTACTGTATTTAGCCATACAATGGAGAAAAACAATGACGCATCAATATTGAGCAACAACACATCAAGCAATACAGTACCCACTAACCTCAATGTCGGAATTACCAAGACTCCCTCGTACGCATACGAGGGTGCTGTATAGCCTCAGCTATACAGACCATGCATGTATACTCACCAAACAACTACAGACTATTAGACTATGCTTGTTCGGTGGGATTGATACACAGACAACCGTCTCTGTGATCACCGTTCCAAACAGGCCTGCCACAGGTCTTTTCCCCACCGCAACAACGCCGGTAGGGCGACCGGGCCTTCCATTACATTTGAATTTTTAGCAACATAAGAGGTTTAAGAAGGTTAATAGAATATAATAAAACTAACATCACACAGAGACAGTCTGCACACATCTCTCTACATACAGAAACAGTTCTCCGTTAAAATTGGAGTGTGCATGCATGGATAACACAAAGTAGCCTATTAACTGCGGATGTAGTTCAGAAAAAAACAAACGACAACGTCCCAGAGTATTATTAAATACATTAATGACAAGGAAGAGGAACTGGCGAGCCCAGCAAAGAGGGCACATCGAGAGCACCGTTGCCATGGTTGAGAGCAACAAGGTAGGAATGGAATGATTCATTTCTCCCCTGTTGGCTTCAAATTGCAGTCAAGAGTGTAGGATGGGAACACGGTGCAAAGAAAACATAATGCCATATTTACTTTACTTCTCGGAGGAAGGAGACACAGAGGTGGACGCTTTTTCAGCTCTCCACAATGTCAGAACAAAAGGAGGACATGGGTGTGAGAGGACAGGAGAATATACAGCACATGAAACCACCACAGAGCAGATGACAGGGAATGAGACAAGCAGGCCTCTACCATCCATGGACAATGCATTTCCCAAAACAATGACTTGGAAAATGCAGTTTACATCACGTTGTCGCACCAGGTCTGTTGTTATTAGTCTGTTATGTGATTTCTGTGACTGATCTATCTGCATGGTATATGACTGATTAAATGTAAACCTAAAAGACTACTTGTAAATGAGTATGAGCGAGGGAAAACACTATAAATGCAATGATCAAAACATTAATACTGCATAAACGTGTCTGTTAACACATTAAAGACAATTATTCACTGAGCAGGTAGTGTTTAGGACGGGTATCGTGCAGTTTTCTTTTTTGGTTTCAGCAGACAGAAGACTCAATTTAAAAATGCTCAGTATTAATATTCACCTGAGCTTCAACTTCATGGCCATCCCTCTTTGTAAAGGGGAATCTCTGACGTGTACACTACCCATTAAAAGTCACTGAAACACTCATTCAGCTGAATTCAAAGCAGCGTGTCCTACAAATTCCTGCATGGACATGCTGAGAGAATAGCAAAAATAGAATGCGGGTGTGGAAAATGCCAGACAAATAGTGATATCAGAGTCGTCGTAGCCCATACACCAGATGAGATGAGACAGCAGTAGTGTTATTCAACTTGACAGCTACTGCTATCTCCACCCAGTTAACATCCAAATGTCACCTGGCTTCTTCCTTGTCCCATGTATATTTCAAACATTGGCTTCTATTAGTTGCCATTAATGTCTTTGTCCAAATGAGGACATGAGACATGTATCTGTTTGTTGCAGGTTGTGAGCAGTGGTCCTGCTAGCAAGGACCATCACTTGGTCCACAGCTAATCTGAGAGGAGAGAGGTGCCAGCAAGGATCAGGAGCAATAATACCATTGCCTGGACTCATCGAAGCTACAGTACGTACGCTAAAAGGACGTATTTGGACTCCTTTTATGCTGAGTAAACCAATGTTAAAAGAGAGATGCACAGACAACTTGATCTCAGCCAAACTTAATCAAGGAACGGTCTAAGGCTGGGAGTGTGGTTTAAAATAAAAAGTGTGCTGACGCATCATCAAGTCTTGGCACCCACCGTACAAACACTCTTGTTTTCCTAAGTAAGCTGTTGTTGCGTTGTCCATCTGTGATAAACGCCGCAGTTTCCAAGATTGTTGTGATTGATACGGATCAGTGAACAGAATAAATCATGGACTGTTTCTGTCCTACTCTGTGTGTGTGCGTGTGCATGTGCGTGTGCGTGTGCGTGTGTGTGTGTGTGTGTGTGTGTGCGTATAAGATATAGACTGTGCTGGGTTAATTGCGGTGCAGTGAAACTGGCTGGCACATGATTACTAAGGACATTTCCAGAAAATCAAAGAACAGTACTTGGAATTCTTTGCACCATATTACAATTCATATGTAATACATTTAACTAAAAAAATTTAATAAAAAAACACTAAATAGGTATAAACGCTGACGTTTTAGTCTTACTTGTAATAAGAGATTACAAAACAGTTGCCCTGGTAGTGTACTTTACCTCTAGACATTAGTCACTAGCCACCAGAGGCCGATTAGAACAACTTGCTGTTCACCACAGCAACAGGGGATGCCCATTATTGCCATAGATATAAACGATATCCCTCCAACAGCTGGCATCTTTTACAAAAATTCCTTTCTCAAAAGATACCCAAGTGATGCATGTTGTGATTATGTCTGTAGAGGGGCTAGAGGACAATTTAGATAAAAGGTGCCTTTTTGGTCAAAGTAGATTTACTTTCCGCAAAGATCACAAATTAAGTATAGTAAGTATATATATATATATCCAAGCAAGAAGGAAATGTGTTTTGTTCAAGGATTTACAGTATGGCCATTAAAGCAACGTTTATGAAAAAGTTTTAATTATACAGTAATTATGCCATTTAGCAGATTTTATCCAAAGAACCTTGGATATTACATAAATACACCGTGCTTAAAGCTGGGCACGTTGGGGATCCAACCATCCATCCATCCATCTTCATCCGCTTATCCATAGTCAGGTCACGGGGGCAGCAGCTCCAGCAGAGTACTCCAAACTTCTCTTTCCCGAGCCACATTATCCAGCTCTGACTGGGGGATCCCGAGGCGTTCCCAGGCCAATTAGGAGATATAATCTCTCCACCTAGTCCTGGGTCTTCCCCGAGGCCTCTTCCCAGCTGGACATGCCTGGAAAACCTTCCTAGGGAGGCGCCCAGGGGGCATCCTTACCAGATGCCCGTACCACCTCAACTGGCTCCTTTCGACGCAAAGGAGCAGCGGCTCTACTCCGAGTTCCTCACGGATGGCCGAGCTTCTCCATCGAACCATAGACTGTAAATTGACAAACCTTTCAAGACGTCACCCATAGCTTTTCTCAACAACAGGTTTTCAGCACTGCGCTGTGGCTGCTGTCATCTCTGCAGTACCTCACTCCGCCTGTAACAGTCCCCTATGTCCCTTAGTCATTATAATGGGATACATATATGGCTAATATACTGTATTTTTTACTGATTGCAGCCAGCCTCAAGCGGCCATTCGATGAACTGCAGGTTTTTGGCACTTGTATAATTTTTGTATAATTTTCTCAGCAACAGAGGTTCCCGTTTGGATCGAACCAATGACTTTTGGTTTGGAAGGCCACACGCTACTTGCTAGCCTATTCAGTTTTGTACACAATGCTATTCCATGTTAGATATACTGAGTTTGAGGGGTTATTTTAGGCATAGGCCTACATTAAATAAGGTTTGGAATAACACAATTGCAGCAAATATAGTTTTGTATGTGTAAAAATAAAAATAAAAAAACACTATGATTTTATATAGTGCATTACTGCAGTTATTTCTACACAAAATATTTAATGTGCAATATTGGCCCTCCCTTAATCCTTTACGAAACTTACAGTGTGGTGATTAAAAAGCATACGGTAAAGAAATATCTACATATTATGATTATTCTTTAGGCATTTTTATTGATGCCACTCATGTTATATAAACAACTTTTTGTTTCAGAACTTTATCACCAACATATGAACACAAACTTTACATAGATTACTATAGGTTTATTCTGATTTCCTCGTAAGATCATAAATCCTTCTGCCACATTATATAGGATGTGGTAATGGGTTTTACATTGAAGGAACAATAGCCTTGACTTGTGAGTAAGCATTTAAAATACCTTTCAAAAGCAGAACTTAAATCACACAGTGGCTATTACTCTGCAATTACTTTGAAGTCTTCCACATTAAAATACATCTAGTGTTACAATCATGTATTTCAAAATGTGCAAAGTGATATATTTATTCTTGAAAATAATAAAGAATTATTATTAAATTCCATTAACTTATGGTACTTACTTTCTTGAAACAATGTAAAATATTTAGATAAGTGCATTAAAATGCACTGTACAGTACATACATACAGTAGAACAGTACAACTGAATTTCTATGGCATGTTCCACAGTAGCAGAAGGTGCAGATGAACACAGACAGCTTGGAATGCATATGTGAATGACTCCTACAAACCACAATAGGGTCAAAGGTCACTTTCACACATGGTGCTTTCCTGTGCAGTACAGCAACTGGCTCCATCCCTGATCCCACAGGGTGGATATTGGCACACGCGTGTTATCTTCAGTGTGCAATAGTGCAAGGAATTTGCACTATTGCAGTTGTTCCTAACACATTAAAATTAAGGTGCACTTAAAACCTCAATCAGTCAGATATTTCCCATCTGATTAAAAAAGACCTGTACATTCTATTATGGACACTTGGTGGTGCTCATGAGTCTAAAATGAAACATATCCCATGGTCTGCCTTCACCTTTGCCAAGAATATTGATTCTGATAAATCACTGTTGTGAACAGTGTGTCAGATGGAGATTAACAGAACTTTCTCTTCATCTGCACTCATTCATTTTATTTCACCGGCTCTTTTTCAAACACTGACATGATGTTGTTCTTTTAAACGTAAGGGCTGCTCTGCATCCATTGCTCAGCCCTGCTTCCATCACATCAATGGCTGTGATGAATGAAACAGCATCCTCTTCACACCACATCCCACATAAACCCTGAACAAACAGCACTGCGTCTCTAGGCCTCTGTGCTGTCTCCGTGCTTACGCATGCATCTGCTCCAGATCACATCAGCCACATCCTTGAAAAACCTCCATTCAGATCATGCTAATCTCAACCAACCTAAAAGGATATTTGCGACTATCATCACATTCATCAATGACTTCCTACGCTGTCAAACACCCATACACTCTCTGATGGAGTTGTGCCAACAACATACACTCACTAAACGTAACGATCAGGAATACTTGCAGCTAGACAACAATCACTGTGGAAAAGTAAGGATCATTATATTAGTTGCTTTTGATAACACTTGCTTTTGGATTTGATGGAATATTGCAAATGCTAATGCAAAATGGCTAATGCTAATGCAGAAATAATGCTTTAAAACTCTTTTGATCATGACACAAGCCTCTTATCCACTTGAAACTTTACATACATATAGCTGACATTTGTCTGAGCACTTGCTGTACAAATCTAATTCTTATCTTGAAAGCGGACCAAACCACACCCTCCCAAATTTAGCACCTTAGGCTAACAAAAGCTAGATGTTTGACGCTCCAAATATTGTACATAGTTGATGCAATAATGTTGCGCCAGGGCACATTAGATTCAGGAATGTGTCTTGTTTAAACTGTGAAAAGGAATATTTCCTCTGATTAAAGATATACATTCCTTGCAAGACATAAACTAACAATGTATTACAGCTTTCACAATTGAAATTATTAACTGAGTCAATCTGAATGCTAATTGAGGCATAGTAGATTGTGTTAATTATTATGAAGATGTGTGCTAAATTAGATAATAATGATAATGAACATGTATTACATGGTATTATTATAATGTGAAATATATCTGTCCATATATTCATATAAGATATGACTGCACGATAACACTGAATCCATACTTTGAGATCTGAAACTGCACACATCCATTATTTGTCAGAATGATCAATACTGCATATATCTGTAAACTTTGACCTTCAAAATTATTTGCAATAAGATAATGCCATCTGATTCTTCATGCATTAAAGGTGAAATCTGTAGGCTTGTTCATGAAATGAAAGTGGATTATTGGAGAATTTGAGAATTGTAATAGAGGCTGAATGATCCACGATGACATTGAGCGATATGTTGAAAGGACCGCCCCAGTGTTGCTTGAAAACCTACTTATTATTATTATTATTATTATTATTTAGCATAGTCTGTCTGGAGTAAGAAAAATAAATGTAACTGAACTTGTACTTTTTTGACTAATCTTTGAATATTGAATCATAATACTGAACAACACACCTGGGTCTAAAGTGTTGTCAAAATCACCGTTATTAGTGTTATTAGAATAACTTCTCCACAATGCAAGAAATACTACTGTAGCATAATGAGGGCAGGGTCCTCGGCCCTTCCAGAGGTTGGTGCGTGGTCAGGACAAGTCCTCCTCTGAGATGTTCCAGCCATAGCCACAGATAATGGACAGGCAGGGCTTCTGGAGCCAGCTAGGCCATTAGCAGGGGGCTAATGATTCCGGGACAACCAGCCGTGCCATGCGCATCACTCCAGGTTGGATCTGGTTTCACACTGAAGCTATCCCATCTCTGTTTGCTGCAATGCAACTCCGTTTTCACAATAATGACCCAGCAGACCAAAATAACCACCGATCGAGTACATGATTGGTCCTCTAGTACTGCTGTATTTAGCTGGTAAATTCCCCACCCTCATTACTGCTCCAGATGCAATAGCAACATCCACTTATAGTCATATTTACAATGGGAACCGGGGGCTTTGACTATGTAAGTGGCACAAAACCAAGCATTTTTTTGGTAATAAAAATAAAACAATTTCCAGAGATAGTGCACTGTGAATGCACGGTAACACCTATCCGATTTCTATTTCTGCCAAAAATGTTAAGTGGATATTGGCTCAGTCAGAGGGTGAAATTGTTTTTGACCATGACTGTGATCTTGGGTTTCACAGCGTTGCTGTGCTAAATGGACTGGGCACATTAGAGGCCCGATGGAAGCAAAATGCAGAGTGCTCTTAAAAGGGGAAGAGGGAAAAAAACACACACACACACACACAAGACAGCCTCTCTTTTGTCAGTGTGCTGGCCTCATATAGAGGGACAGTGACACGTAGCAACCATGTATGGGAGCACTGAGTATCAGGTTGCACTGCTCAAATCAAAACAATCATCTAGGCTCCAACAGGAAAACACAACTGTGGACAGCACAGTGCATCACATAGGAGCCTTTACTACGGGTCTCTACCGTATATTGAAGCCACGGCATCAAGAATCACTCATCCCTCAGAGAGCACATTCCATTCCCTGATACAATTGAGTTGATAGGGGATCAGAATTCAACCCCATTGTATTAAGTGTTAACAGCTCAACAGCTGTGAAGTTCAGTGACACTCATTTCAGCACACATTCAAGCAGACATGCAGGGTAACTTTTCACGCTATTGTTCTGGTTTCGTTGTTTTGGCCCTTCTTCTTCTTCTCTCTGACTCCTACACACCGCCGCAGAGCCGCAACTCATCACACACACAGGCAGATATGCCAATAGTGTGTACCACCATGGGTGTGTGTAAATTCCACACCTGTCCCATCAACCTTCCCTCTGCTTCGACCTCCCACCCACTCCCCTCCCCTCCCAAGCTCCCACCCCTTCGCTTTGCCCCGTCTCACATACCCGCCGCCCCCCCCCCCCCCCCTCGTCTGACCCACACCTCCTAGTGAGCGGCTCGAGAGGCTCAGAGCGCCGTTGTCTTGCTAACAACATGTAACGGCAGACGCAGAAACCAGATATTAGTTTTGACAGTGACTATAGTGTAGTGGTATATTTCCAGCGCCTTTCTCTCTGTCCTCCAGCATTTCTACTTCACAGGTGGGTGAGCTGCTTACTTTACCGGGAATCTGATTTATTTGGTCATTTTATACACTAGTATGATTACCAGGCAGATACTCTGTATTAGTACTATATCATGGCATATCAATGCAAGACGGTATGTTTTGCAATGCTTCAGAACTGTACGTGATTATTAAAATGATCATTATGACTAATGTACGCACATCTTTAAGACTTTTTCACGGAGATAATATCGATGACTATGAAATTCCTTCACTGATGTGGTGTGAATTGTTGTTGTGGGAATCCATTCTATGTTCATTTATTTCTAACTCAAGTCAGAATAGTTACAGAAGGTATGAATTATTATCTACTGTATGTTTCTGAATACAGCTCACTGTGTTGTTATGCTGCTCTGCTTCAATCTTAGATGGGACACCAAGAACAAACGTGGGCTAAATAAATCGGTGCGCCAAAACGGGGAGGTTATATCCTGTTGATTATTTAATCCCAGAATGGATCACGCTGCCTATTCTCCATTAGAGAAGGCACGGCAGGATGACAAAGACTGCAGCTGCCTATTATCCTCCTAAAGGGGGTGAAAAATGACATAATGACAGTCGAGCTCGGGTAACGTCGCGCAGACACCGATACCCTTGTAACTAATCCAACTGCTGGGTTTGTGTTTACAAAGTTTGTACTAGTGGAAGTCATGTGAAATCCAGCTCACGTTGAATACCGTAAATATAATGAGATGGTTCTGGCAGTGCAGATATGCTGTAAATGGGAAGGAGGGCAAAACAAAACAGGCTCCTCATCTCAAAGTCTATCCCCTGCTCTTGTTGACGGTAACGCCATTTGAGCTCGTCCAACTTCAAAGCAACAAGAGGTAATTAGGAAAAGGATAGCTTCATGGCATCTGCGTTTGAGTTGTGCCGTTACTAATGAAAATTGTCACAGATGGCGGAGGCATTCGATGGCACTGCGCAGATTGTCAAACCAAAACCGACGTGTAAACACGCACGTGTGTATTTTCACACAGGTGTGTGTGTCAAACTTGTCTGTGCCGTGCCGGCTCAAAGGAGGTTTGACCGTGAGAGCAAGCTGTCTTTCCACTGAGCGATGATGTCACGACACCACTGTTGGGAGGACTTAAGAGTTTATTCTGAAAACTGACCCTGTGTCCCGCGGCACTGACAAACTATCTGAGTGCAAATGATCAGAGAGTCACAAGCAAAACTGTGTTTTTACTTTAACATGAATATATTCATGGTGGTGATCACTTTGTGTTGCTTTGAATGTTTCTAATGATTTCATTTTCGTTATCTTGTAGATGCCTCTACCTGGAAAATGACCCTGGATATAATTTGGATTAAAGCATACAATTACTGTATCCACTTGAGATAATATCTGTGTGTGCTTCCAACAGAAAACAATGTAATTATTTATATTAACAATCTATATATTTGATATCTGAAAGATATCACATTTGTTTTGTGTAAAGAGATATACACATGCTATATTTTAGGGTAATGAGTATAATGCAGCACCCAAACATTTCTCCCCTAGCTCACTGTTTATACATATGAAAAACAACATGTTCATGACAGTGTATTAGGGGGAGGAGCGGTATAGTGGAGGAGCGGAATAGTGTGAGGCACTTGGCACTCAGAAGTGCGAGAGACTCCTGCACTCAAACAAAACTGTTTCGTAACACCGGCTTCATTCACAAGGGCAATTCTGGATACTCGTTGCCAAATCAAGGTGTCCATCTTTAATGCTGCAATGTAACCTGGACAGAATTGTGACACCAACTTAACTTTTCTGAAGACACAGAGCTTAGCTCATTAGTGAGCATGGAACAAAACAGTTGTTCACAGTGGCTAAGTTCAGTGTCTGACGTGAAAGACCGAGTTCTTACATACCCGCAAGCCCAGGTGTTGCTCATCAGAGGTTAACAAGCAGGACACAAAGGGCAGAAGGGCCAGGCCAATCTGTAAATCAAGCAGAAATGTTGTAAAAGTCTTGCATGTCCAGACACACACAGATGTTCTAGCTGCACCATGAAAGGCACATGCTTGGGAAGAAAGTATTTTTTATTTTACAAACAAAACTATGAACTTTTGGTCCAAAACAAGACAAATAAATGGGAGATGTGTACTCCTGTGCCTACTGAACTGGATTCAGTGTGTCTTTAAAAACTGGCTCAGTCCAGCAGGAACAAGAGTGACATCTAATAACCATCATCAACATCCACACTATTGGCTACTAATAAAGTAACTATTTGCTATAAAGTTATTTCTCCCATTAATATTTATTGTCAGCAGGAGGGACTGTAGTAATACATTATTTGTGATCTTATTAATTTGGGACTCTGACTTCTGCCAAAACTGTGTGTGTGTGTGTGTGTGTGTGTGTGCGTGTGCGTGCGTGCATCTGTGTGTTCGTGTCTTCCTGTGCATCTGAATGTGGCTCTGTGGATGAGGGTAGCTACTTCATTATCAGCATGTTGTGCTGAGTAACCACTTATGATGCATCTCTTTATTCTTTGCAATATATTAAGTTGTTACTGCCTCGGAGAGGCTCATGACTAAATTGGAAAGCACCTTATTTGACGTATGCAAACGTTTTTCACCCACGTTCACAGGAGCTTCTGTAGCATAAGAATATTGATGATCATAAGACATCGTATTGATTCTGGATGGTCTTTGCTATCAGGGTGCCGTGTACACAATTAATTTTCACCTTGAGGAGAGTTCCCATGGAATTAATTAAAAATTCTGCCGACAAGTCCAGTCCTCTATATAGTGTGCTGGTAAAAGCTAACAAGTCTACTGGCCGCAGTCCAAAGTTTTAAATAGGGATAATTATTGACTTGATTTATTTATTTTTTTACATTGCACTGTAAAGTCATGGTAGGGGCCACTCTAAAGCCATTCTGAGGCAAAAAAATAAAAACAAATAAAAGTAGACCTTAATATGAATATGAAAATTTAGACCTAGCTATTCATGAATAAAAGCATAATGGAATATCAAGCCTTTAATACACTTCAAACAAGCAAATAAAACAACACATTAGTACAGTACGTGGGTAAAGTGAGTTACCCAGAAAATATGGTTACTTACTTTATAAGCCTACTGTGATACAGGTTAACCAATAAAGGCTACCACAATATAAAACAATACACTCATTTTAGATCACTTCATTTAATTGCTACTGTTCAACAAAAATATAGCTTACATTTCCATGCCACCATGTTTCTTGTGAATAAAAAACATAATTAGCCAAATTGATTAGGCAAACTACTGAGTTACCACATCTGTAGCCTATTTAACCGACCTTGAATGTATAGCCGATGCATAGTATAGGGTCTCTTCAATAACGGGCGTACTGTAGCCTATTGTAGTGTAGGCAAAATGTTCCTAATAATATTGGCTACTGTAGCCTAAATGCTAAACAGCATACATTAAATAGGTCACGTTAAAACGTTATATTTTCAATGGTGTTGTCGCCTGTAGCCGCCACAACGGGGAGACACTACTGAATCGAGATAAGCAATTCACTTTATCAATAGAACACCGTTATAACGCTGGCTCCCTCAAGTGGGCATTCATGGTCTCACATGCTACTCACAACAATGTATTCAGGTCAGGAACTCTTTTTCTGTAAATGTTGATGTCCATAATTGAAAATAAATAGGCTAAACACTGTACCGTAAACAGTGATAATTGTAGCCTATTTATAGACTATAGGCCAACAAATATATATTTCATTGTAACCTATTCAACTGCATGGTGCAGTGGGTGAAATTAATTAAGTAGCCTACCGGTATTACACTAATAGGACATTTGACGATAATCACCTGAAATTACCAATTGTGGTATAATTGCCACTTTCACTCCACAGTCGATATAGCCTATTTTTATGAGAAAGAAAAATCAAAGTAAATTCTTATTTAAATCATATATTCTAAAATATTTTATAACTCCTTTAAAACATACTTATCGATTGGTCATCTTGAAACAAACTACTAAAATGTTTAATTTTGTATATTGGTGCATCCAGGCTAGCATAACAACCGACCCTGTCAGTTGATTCGATTCTCGTGCATCATGGTATTTGTGGTTCCTTACTATATATATTTCCTACAAGAATAGGTAAACCAATATCTTTAGAACTACATAGTCCAACATGCCCGGACTAAAATGTAAACATAGACCTGTCATACAACACAAACGCCATCTTGACAGCACCCTCAAAATGGCAGGAAGATGCGAGCTAGAAACCAAATCCTGAGCTGGCTTTCTCCGATCCATAATGTAAATACAGTCTTGTTTTGTTCTCTAAATGCAAGGTTATGGGGTTGGTAGCCGGAGCGTTAGCACAAAGTCTTTAAAATGGATATCATGACGGCGGTTTTCAACGCGGCCAGAGATGGTAAGCTGAAACTTATCCAGAAGTTGCTGAGCAACAAAACTCCTGAGGAGTTGGAGGCTTTAGCCGAGGAGAAGACACAGGGGGGCACCCCCTTGTTGATCGCCTCACGATACGGACATTTAGAGGTGGTAGATTACCTCCTTGAACACTGTAAGGCAAATGTTGAGCTTGGGGGTTCAGTAAACTTTGACGGCGAGACGATCGAGGGAGCTCCTCCGTTGTGGGCCGCCTCGGCAGCCGGTCACCTCCATGTCGTAAAAACACTATTAAAACACGGTGCCTCTGTCAACAACGCTACGTTGACCAACTCAACGCCCCTGCGAGCTGCCTGCTTTGATGGCCACTTGGAGATCGTACGTTACCTGGTGGAACACAAAGCCGACATGGAGGTGGCCAACCGCCACGGCCACACATGTCTTATGATCTCTTGCTATAAGGGCCACAAAGAGATTGCCAAGTTCCTTTTGGATCGTGGTGCTGATGTCAACCGCAAGAGTGTGAAGGGCAACACTGCCCTACATGACTGCGCCGAATCCGGCAGCCTGGAAATAATGAAGATGCTGCTGAAGTGCAGTGCTCGCATGGAACGAGATGGATATGGAATGACCCCACTCCTGGCTGCGAGTGTAACAGGTCACACTAACATAGTTGAGTACCTTGCCCATCAGCCTCGCTCCTCACGAGAAGAACGGATAGATGCGCTTGAGCTGCTGGGGGCCACCTTTGTGGATAAAAAACGCGATCTCCTCGGGGCAATGAGATACTGGAGGAGAGCGATGGAGCTCAGACAACCAGGAGACAAAGCTGGTCCCCTGGTCAAACCCCCACCCGGTCCCCCTATTCCCGCCTACGACTGCGCCCGAGAAGTGAGCAGTGCTGAAGAGCTGGAGGCGCTGATCACAGACCCAGATGAGATGAGGATGCAGGCCCTGCTGGTCCGCGAGCGCATCCTGGGTCCCTCCCACCCGGACACCTCCTATTACATCCGCTACAGGGGAGCTGTGTACGCAGACTCGGGCAACTTTGAGCGCTGCATTAGCTTGTGGAAGTACGCCTTAGACATGCAGCAGAGCAACCTGGACCCCCTCAGTCCAATGACGGCCTCCAGCTTCTTGTCCTTCGCCGAGCTCTTCTCGTTTGTCCTGCAGGACCGAGCCAAGGGCACCCTGTCGAGGCGCATCACGTTTCAGGACCTGATGGGCGTGCTGGGTAAGAGTGTGCGGGAGGTGGAGAGGGCCGTGGCCCAGAGGGACAACCCTCCAGAAGCGCCCCAGTTCACCAAGGCCCTGTCCATCATCCTCCACCTCATCTTTCTGCTGGAGAAGCTGGAGTGCAGCCCGGAGCAGGAGCACCAGAAGAAGCAGACCGTGTACCGCTTGCTGAAGCTGAATCCCCGGGGGCGAAGTGGCTTCACGCCCCTGCACATGTCCGTAGACAAGGAGACCACGTCGGTGGGCCGCTACCCGGTCGGACGCTTCCCGTCGCAGGCGGTGGCGTCACTGCTGCTGGAGTGCGGCGCCGACGTCGACTCGCGCGACTGCGAGAACAACACGCCGCTGCACGTCGCCGCCAGCAACGGTTGCCCAGATATCATGGCGCTGCTGGTAAAGGCCGGGGCCCACTTCGATGTCACGAACGCACAGAGGAAGACGGCGTACGAGCTGCTGGACGAGCAGAGCAGCGGTCACACCGCCCTGTACCCGCTGAACTATATCACCCTCCAGTGCCTGGCGGCGCGCGCAGTTGAACGACACAGACTGCCTTACAAGGGGCATATCTCAGAAGAGATGGAGGCATTTATAGAGCTGCACTGACCACCAATGTCCACTAGGGTCCCCTCACCTCTTTACCCCCCTTCCTGTCCACGGGATTCTTCTCATCTCTGCCTCCTCTTGACTCTCTTATTGTCCCCGCTCTGCCTTGGCTGAGACCAATCCACAGCAATAAACCACCTGGGCGTCAGACTTCAGCCTGTGGCTGATGTACTGACGGTCATCCATTGTGGACTCTTGGACACGTCTTAAGTGATGGAAAGGATCTGTTGCAATTTGAAATTGGTTGAAACGAAAATTCTTCATTGGCTTTCATGCATTTTTTTGGGTCTATTTTCACCTACTGTAAGTTAAAATAAAGTTGAGTAGGGCAGTGGCTTGTGTGAAGGGTGGGATTTATGATCATTTAGCCAGATAACCTACATTGGAGAGTAACGAGGGAATATAATAGCTTGCTTGATTTATATGTTTTTGGCAAGTTCATAAAAATAACATCCACTTTAACAAACTGAACACCAGGGGCCCCTGATTTTACCATCATGCCCTTCTATTTTTCATCAATTTGGCATTGTGCAAATATTCTGTCAACTGTTTAATTTGCTTGGAGAATTTGTTGAACCTACTGTGCCAAATTTCAGATGTGTGAAAAACTACTGTGCTAATAAGATGGGTGAGCTATAAACAAACTTAAATGCTATAAATTCCAATGAAAACTAAGCGATGTAAGTGTTTTGAGGGATATAGGCTTGTAGAAAATAGGATATTTTATTTATGTGTTTTGACAGTCTGCTGTGCTAGCATTACATAATGATGAAAGGAATGATGGGTTTTACCCCTCTTTACTTAAAGAGATGCATGGCCATCTCTATAATGGTGAAAGGAATGATGGGTTATACCTGTTATTTATATAGTTCTATGGTTATTCCCCTCTTTACTTAAAGAGATGCATGGCCATCTCTCTTCAGTGCACATTTATTTTCTAATCTATGCAGTGAGAGCCAAATCAGAGCTAATATTGTTCAAGCACAAAATATATTCAGAGTTAAGAGTTGACTAAACCTGGAACTGCTCAACTGACAATAAATGTAACTGATCTTTATCATAATATTACTGTATATCTGCCCCATTAACTATTACAAACCAGAAAGACAGTATAGAAATTGTCATCACCACCAACACATTTGTCCAGTTCAATGTTACAGTAGCAGTCCCAGGGGTTTTCTATTTTAACCAAAGAGGCTTTGCTTTCCTGTTTGTTGCTTTGGGGTGAATCTAAAGTCGACAGTAGGCTATACAAGATCATGCAATGTCTGTTTTGGAATTATGCTATTTTGCAGATGCAGTTTAAAAAGATTTTACAACTGGCTCTTCAGACGTAATTCGTCTTATATTCAATAACATGTTTTATCTTTTTTTTTTTTTCCTGTGTATAAGCACCACCAAGATGAATGCAAGTTAAGCTCTAAACCCTAAACATACAATATCCAGGTTATTAACTGCTGCTGCCTATATCTTTCTCAACTTACCGAATGTTCATTTATCTTAAGGTAATTCAAGAATTTAAGTGTGTTGTAGATACTTGAATAAAATTCAGTATTACAACAGTTTAAAGTGTCCACTGAGTTGGTTATTGTTAACTGGTATTAAGTATGATGTCTTGGGGGAAGGTGGATAAATGGGGTTCATTAGGTAGAACAGTTTGCTTTCCCATGCACTGAAGTTGCTGATTCTCTAATTCTTTCCCCCATATTGCTTAAGCTAATTAGAATCAATTATTTATTTTTTTTATCTTTGGGAGAAACAAATGCATACATTTTCCTTGTCCTTTACTGTATCTTATTCTTATTTAGTTTTTGTGGTTTTAAATCCAGCCCTTTATGTCTTAGCCCTATATTAGTCATCCCTTAACTAATGGTTCTTGACTTTTATATAAAAATGTCCCTGCTAACTCCTGCTTGGTGGCTAGACTAGGGTTTTTGTTATGTGCAATATATAGAGTAGACTACAGGTTATGTCTAATCATTACAGCCAGCTGGGTATAAACACCCTATGCTTATCATATTGAAAATAATAGTGTTATTAAATTACTCCTACAACATACAGTAATTATAAGAGCAGTCCAGGTCTATATTCATGATTGCCAAACATGGGCTGTCCACTGCACTCAAAGCTTAACATGAACACATGGAAATCAAACGTAACACAGAAACATGATCTTTCAGCATCCCGCATCTTAGTGTATAAATAGAATGAAATGAACGTCACTACTGCAGGGTAGTGGTGGAGACAGCGCCACTTCCCCTGCTAAATTTAGGGACTTTTCACCCCTCACCTCAGACGTGAGCAGAAATGAGGTCTACTGTAGACTGTGTGTGTGTGGCAAGCAGGACACAGTGTGACTGTTAAAAGAGTATGACAACAGCCTCTGCTGTACTCTGGAAAGCAGAAGTATTTTCATTTAACTATTTAATTATGTCTGCAAATAAGCTTGTCTAAAAAACTAAAACCCTGTTGCTTTTCCTGTTTGACCGGATGTGAAATGTGTTTAGCAGATTGACTTGTTAGATAATCTTCAAACTTTCTGGCACAATATCAGGTATGAGTCTTATATACTGATATACTGATTTGTCTACATTTCAGACATGTGTGCAGTTAATTATATTGTCAAAAATAGACCATGGTTACATTTGGGTAATATCCCTCTACCCCACTAGATGTCAGTAGTGAAAAAGAAATAGGCTACATGCAAAAGCCGTTGTTGATCTTTACTTGAGCAAGGCTACAGTAGGCCTAATTAGGCAGCAGGCCTAATCGACCTATATCTGCCTGAGTGTCAATGACAAACATACTTACAGTAGGTTAATGTACTGTGTGTGTGTGTGTGTGTGTGGACCCTGCTTATTTAGGCTAAATTATGCTCCTTTTAGTTAGTTTAGCCATTATGACAGGCTGCACCACATTCTCCTGGCCTAATTATTTGTAACATGTCGCTGGTGCCTGGTGGCAGTGGTTTATAGCAGACTGATTAATATTGTCGTTTGACCTACATAAAATGAAATATTTTGACATATTTAGGCCTAGACTATAATCTACCGTATAGGCTGTAATATTTATTAAACTATATTATATTACAAATAATATATCCTATGTCCGTGCACATTTTCATCAAACTCTCAACCTATATATGCCTATATGCAATAGCCTATTAGAATTGAAACAAATTATTGTATAGCCTATTTCTGTGCACAAATAGACTGTACATTTTACAGTAGCACATTTAGGCACAGAATACCCGTACTCGTATTAACAGTGTAAATACGACCAACACCAATCTGCCTCAACACAACCTCCTGAACACAACCAGCGGTCCAGCGCTGGGACTATAGAATGGAGGGGGGTGATGATGGGGGATACGGTTGCTACTGGAGATCCAGACTGCATCACGTCATGTGTAGGGGAGGGGGAGGGCTCCGGTGTGTGAGAGAGACAGAGGGGAGGGAGCGAAAAGGAAGAGGAGAAAGAGGCAGAGAAGAGGGCATTAAGGAGGAAAGCGGGGAGTATCAATGACATCAACCAGCACCATCTAATGCCGGCCGAAGAGCATGTCCCCCGGCTGAAGCGTTGAGTGAAGCCGCGGTCCCGACGTCGACAGGACAGCTGGAAACATGAGTGAATCCACCAAAAATACAACCCTTTTAGTGTAGCGTTACCGGATTACCATTGTTATATCTGTTTCCGAGGAAGCTTCAGCTGCACATCCACATGAATCTACCAGACAGTAAAGAGGACGAAGCACTTCCTACCAAGGTAACTCATCCTGCACGGGGAAATGTTGTCCACCCCACCCCGATCGTTGTTTATTCACACATTTGACTTTGTTATAATATCCTATCATTACCAATTGTACAGTCATTGGCGAATATTTCTGCGATACATATTTAAGTAGGCCTAGGCTATATTTCTGGGTGAATATTCGTATATACTTTGCAGTTGAATTTCAACGTCGTTAGGCCTACTTCTGAGTTTTCTTAAAACGTAACTACATTGCGCGTGTATTATGTGGAGATTACCTGGCTGGCAACAGAGCTCCGTGCCAGCGTGTTCCCCTTTCCCCCCCTCCCCATTGTTCACTGCCAACACGAGGAATCCTCGCAGATTGGCAAAGTAGCGCCACCTTGGTTTCCGCGATTAAATTCCTGCTCTTGTGGTTAAAATTGCGAAGAATGCATTCAATGTGATAGCCTTGCCTGTACTGTAGTCGTCAATCTAATAATAATAATAATAATAATAATACTACATTCATTTAAATAAAAATGCGCTATGCATAGGCTATTTGTGGTCGTAGCCTAAAACTGGATCATTTTCCAAAATCGGAGTACCAGGTGGTAACGCTGATTGAGGTATTTAGGCTTTCCTCCAGACAATGGGGGTTGCACTTGCTTCTGTTATTTTAAACGAGCGGATTGGATAGCCTAATTTTTTTTTTTACATTGGGCCTCTGATTTGTATTTTATACCATAGATTTACCAGATAAGCAGTTTGATAAGTTAACTGTAGGCAATAGTAATTTAATTGAATGCCACATCTACACATTGTATATGCCATGGTTGTTGGAGCTACGTGTAGCTGCCTTCAAACATATCCCACACTTTCTTTTGTAGACTAGTTAAAATATATGCTTTTCTTCTGTGACCTGGTAGGCTATAACCTAGCCCATTGTTATAAATGAGATGACAATACTCCCATTGAGTTTATGTATTTGTTTGACTATTGTTCTGTTTTACACATTAAAAATTTTCACAACACATTTTTACAAATCAATTCCCTATCCTCCATGCTTTTCTGGTCAGGAATCAAGCCACACCTTCTATGAAAAGGCAGGCATATCTAGTTGAACTATGTACTGAAAGCAATGTTTTTGACAAGGCTCATTACAGTATCCTACAGTAGGCCTACGTGGGCAAAGGCCTACAGGCAAACCATCCCCTCTCATTGTCAATCTCTGACAAACAAATCAACATATAACAAAATGAAGTTACTTAGCTACAGTATACTGCTTTAGTCATCATCTCTTTTCTTCTCTCCGTGCCATCTAAACACATTGAGCTGACAGCCATGTTGAATACACTGCTTTTTTGTAGGTAATTAATTAACTGCTAAATTTGCCTCTGATAAACCTTAATTCCTAAATTGAATAGAATGATTCTGGAATGGCAATGTTGTGGTTATCTATTGGTTACTGCTGAAGTGAAATTGAATACAGTGAGCTAATATAAGTGTCTATAAATTATAGCCTACATGTACAAACAAACTCAAATCAAACTCAGTCTTTTGTTGTAGTGGATATGTAATTTCCAACTAAGCGGGCACATGTCCACACATACTATACACGTGTGTGCATGTGTGTGTATGTGTGTGTGTTTGCCAAATGAGTGAAAGCAAGTAGATGGGTTGTGACTTGACTGATGCCCTTTTCCAGATGAATCACACATTGTGATATGTCAGCAGGGATGAATAATGAACACTGCACTGCCTCTTTATTTCTGTCAAACTGTCAAAACTGAGGACAACCCTCTATTCACTATGCAAAACCAGCATCTTATTCTGATATTGCTGCATGGTGATGTGCCTCTATTTCTGTCTACCATCTTTATCTCTCTTATCAACGTCTTCATTTTCTGCTCACAGTTGCAATTTAGCTTTTCTTTAATTCCAGGCTGCTGTGGGGTTATCCAGCTTCTCTGCACTGTTACTGCTAACAGTGTGCAGTTTTAATGTTGAAATGTGTTGACATGCATCTCATTATCCAATCACTGGATGAATTGGAGAAGTGCCACCATTCACTCAGTTTGACAGTTACATCCTTGACTGACAGGAGTCATTAAAGATGGGATGGCTGACCGACAAGATGGCTGACATAGCAGAAGGCAAACTGCCTAATCAGGGCGTGGGAGGGAGAATACCTAGTATCTTAATTGAAGTACAGTTTGCTTGCTTATGCTCTTCATAAAAGGTTGCAGCTAACTAAACCAGTGGCTTATTAATTGTGTGGCAGTATGTTTCCATTGACCATATTAGTCAATGCACTGGTCATTGTGCATAGCTATCATATCAACTTATGTGGTGGTGACATTTGTGATGCTTGCATTAAGAGTTTGCTTATACAGTAGTGTTTTCTATAAAGGTGCTTTTATTGTCATACAGCCACTGTAAAGCACCCAACTCCAGATTGGAGCCAGTGTCACTGGTCAAATGGCACTGGCTGGAGGGTGAACCTAACATGTTTTTAGACAGTGTGGGAAACCAGAGCACACAGACACAGGAAGAACATGCAAACTCCACACAGAAAGGCCAGGACATCCAGGGTTTGAACCCAAGACTTCCTTGCTGTGAGGCAACAGTTCTATCCACTGGGCCACCATATTCCCCTGTAGGTTATAGGCTGATTTAGAGGCATACATATTGGCAAAACCAAACTGGCAACAGCCACTATTATATATTTTAAACATGCAAACTCTTATATATGCAAAGATAGTGGAGTAATTGCATCTTTGCGCACGTGCGTGTGTGTGTTTGTGCCTCACAAAGCCTTTGTTTTGTCTGAGTTACTGGTGCTTAGTGTGGCATTTGGTGCCAAAAAATGTAAAAGGAAATAATATATTTTTCTACAGTTTTTATTGTTTCTATAGAGCTGCACAGTGTGGTTGGTGGACATATCTGTATAACCAGCATGTTTTCATAGTGGCCGTTGTTGTTGTTTTATTTTCTTCATGTTAATTAACAGATTTTGATATGCAGATATTTTGTTGTGGAACTCAATATAGCTGGAAAAGGACAAGATGGAGGAATTATTTGCATGATGTTGATGTGAGCAACGGTTTGTCAGTTGTGGACAACAATCATTTGCAGGCTTTGGTATAAACCTGGACAAGAAGTTCTCACCGACAGGTACACACTTTACTGTGATTTTAGCAATGATGACAAATGTCGCTTTTCTACCCCATTACTCCAGCTTTCAATTCCATTGACAACTTTATCGTCTCTCAAGGAGAAATTCATTCAGTGTCACAAATCTCTATGCAGAAGTAAAGCTATGGTTGGTTAGTGACAGTTGCTATGGCTGGCTGCCAGAGTTACAGATAAATATAATCATTATATGTTGTTTACCAAGCCCCATAAATGTCACACTAAAATTCAATAGTGACCAATTGTAGCGAAACAACTAAATTATTTGGCATTTTTTCTACTGTTTGCATTCCTTTTGTGCATTGTTTTAAAACAAGAATTTAAATACCTAATAGTTTGCTTGTATTCTGGTGCACATAGGCCTATATCCAGTGTTGTTCGTACTCACAGTTCCAGTGTTAAGAGATAATTAGCTCTCAGAGGGCCGATCATGTGACAGGTGATACCATGGCGGCAATACATTGGAGAGAGTTTCATTCTGCGTAAACACAGGAATATCTCTCACAGAAATTAATAACTAGGCCTGCCTCCCATTGGAACTGGAGATATGAACTGAATAAAGGCTTATAAATATATGCTTCACAAACTGAATATCAGTGTATTGCGTGGTACAGTACAAATCCTTTTGTTATTTAGAACTAGCCTATAGTTAGTGCAAATTCATCTCATTTCACTTGGTCACTTCACAAGTATTATAAAACCTCCCAGCGGGCACCATATTTTTGTCACCAACAAATGGTACATTTTAATATAAATTACCTAACATTTACTGTACATTCTACAATGTTTACACAACCACATGACAAGGGTGACTCAGCTGTGCCTGCTTGGGAACACTGCTCCCCCTTCTCCTTCTTCCAAGCTAGTGTATTAAAGGTATAGTCAAGTTTTTTTGTCAAATTCACCAAATATCTCCTTGCATTTTGCTAGTTTACCGTTCTCTGTGCGTGTTGAGAAAAATAATCTGATACTTCTACACAACCCTGGATCTGTAAGCCTGTGTAGAGTATGTGTACCTGTCCTTGTCTGTTAAGGGGTACATATATACATAT
>JAODUE010000009.1:1162359-1175154 GCA_027564755.1 Amblyopsis hoosieri
AACCACTCCTCCATCCCCCTGCCTCCAGTCAGAAGACAGAACACTGAAGGCAATGCAGAAATGAGCCGCGGACTGAGCCACTCAATACCACAGTGATACCGTCCCCCAATTTGGAGGACCCCCTGCAGCACCGGAGAAGGAGCCCAAGATCCCAAGCCCCAGCTCTAAAGGATGGTAAAGACAAAATCCCAGATACTCAACCCCCCCCCCCCACCACCACCACCACACACATAGCATGACACTCAATATACTACACATATACTACACAGGACTATTCCTATTAGCATTATTAAAAACATGTTTGGCCCAACATGGCGATGTAGACAAGGATATTTGCATGCAGTCTGGTCATGGTCACACACAACGGTCAACTTCCCCATGCAGCCTGCTTCAATACGAAGGGCCGACAAAGAGAGAGTGACCGTGCGGCTGAGTCGGGGTTGCCCGTACCTTGAGCGCAAGGCGTGCCAGGCAGCGTCAATGTCCGCATAGAGGTTCTTCTCTGAGGGTTTGCCTGTGCTGACACCGTAGCCGGAATAATCGTAGGAGAATATGTTACAGTTGATGCGAGTGCCTAGGCCGATGTAGAAGCTGCTCATCTGACCCAGGTCCACGGCGTTTCCATGGGAGAACAACACTGTAAACCTGCAACAAGAGAGGTTGTCCTGTGCAAGTGATAATACACAGTGTGTGTAGCGACTCAGCCCGCACGCTTTTACTTCATAAAAAGGTGTTAGAGGAAAAGCTCCAGTGCTTGTGTATTGAGGAATTACCCTGTCCAAAAGCCACAGCACGCTCAGTGAATTGTTTTAATAGCAGTGTGAACAACAATGTGTTTACAGTAAGTTATATCTGTCGTTAGCTAGACAGCCATTACTTGTGAGGAGGAGAAACACGGCTGGTTGGTTTGGAGCGGGTCTGCCTCACCTGGCGTTGGGAGCACAACGGATGTACATGCACCCCACTCTGTTCCCTCGGCTGGACCTTGTGAGGAACACGTCCGTCACGTCCAGCTCTCTCTGGGAGTACTGGAACTCGGCCCTCTCCGTCAGGTGCAATTTCCACCTGCCCTCTCCAGCAGCACTTCCAGCCCCTCCAGTCACAGCCACCCCTCCACCGGTACTGCTACTACTGCTCCCACCACCAACACCACCACCAGCAGCAGCAGCAGCAGTAGTAGCAGCAGCCCCACCCAGACGGGAACGCAGCCCGGGGGCTCCTAGAGATGGGGCAGTAGCTCCGGTGGCGCTCCCAGGAGCGGCTCCAGAGTCAGAGCTTGGATCTGGGTCAGGCAGGAGGGCATAGGTGGGCTCTGGAGGGAGGAAAGCCAGCTTGGCTGCAATGCGACTGGGGCACGGGGGGCAGCAGAACAGGCAGCATAGCTCTCGGATGGACAAACCGTTCATTTTCCCCCACTGGAGATAACAGAGCAACAGGATGAGAGAGGAGTAGCAGGAAAACGAGTGGGAAATAGAGTTAGAGGTTGTTCTTAAACCGAGATGTCAAATAAGATGCATACCTGGATTCTCAGGTGTTGAGATGGATCGGCACACAAAGGTGCCTAACGTGTCGTAATATAGTCACTCAGCTGGCTGGAACACAAGGTAAGAGATATGTTTCTACACACATTGTGCAATGCCTGGGACCACCATTTGTTGACCTTCTATTTTTTGTATCGTCATATGATACCTAGAACTTCCCATAACCAAGATCGATATTTATTTCATGTTTAGCATGAAGACATGAAAAAATATCCTACAATTAAACAATCAACATTAAATGAAAATGGTGTTGTAGATTTGAAATAAAGGACAAATTACAATAAACGTTTATATAAATGTTGCATCATTACTGTGGTTTTTCAAAATAAGCCTACTCGAGTGTAATAGTTTAGATATGCGAGATTATTGCAAATTATCTTAGTAAGTATCAATTGCGAGAGGGGGCATCTACAACAATAACACCCCTTTATTCTTTGCTACCAGAAGAGAGAGAGACAGAGCTTGGTACCGTACCGTATATTAATCGTGGCTAGTTAATGTTGGCATGGACGGTAACCCTGAAACAAGCACAATTTTGACAGCAAATTAAACTATCGCGGTGACAGTAAATTACAACTAGGCAGAGCTGTAATGGACGTAATGGACGCCCTGTCCCTAACTACAAGAAAATATACTACATTTTATTTAAACTAATGCTAGG
This sequence comes from Amblyopsis hoosieri, assembly GCA_027564755.1. Classification (NCBI taxonomy): domain Eukaryota; kingdom Metazoa; phylum Chordata; class Actinopteri; order Percopsiformes; family Amblyopsidae; genus Amblyopsis; species Amblyopsis hoosieri. The sequence continues at coordinate 1,164,562 of JAODUE010000009.1, forward strand.
TGTCAAAATATCAAACGCTTTCGTTAGCAAGAGAACAGTACCAGCAAGCAGCGAATAGCTCGCAGACGTTTAAGATACGGTAGCTACTTACCAATTTACAAGAGATATGAAGACCAAATATTATGTCTCCAAACATACAAAAAACCAGTGCACGACGTCGCAAATTCCTCTTGTGCCTTGACATGGATAATATCACTAAAGTTTACTAGCAGCAGAAGCTATCGCACGGCTAGCGCTAGCTAGCTAAAATATATGGAATTCAGTTTTTGCATTTACTGCCCGAGTAGATCCGGATGTGACGTTGAAGACGCATATTTTACTAGCCAAAATTCAATTTAGTCATAATTTGAGCTAATAATCTAAATATAACCTAACTCAATTTTGACTAGAGTGAGGATAACTAAAAGTAAATAGCCTATTTTACAGCGTATGATATATAATTCAAACCGTGACTATTCAGACTTATTTAGATTTGTTATTAAGTTATTAGTTTTGTAAATGTAATTCCAAATAGCATTTGTTTTGTAGATTATGTTTTGTAGATTAAATGTTTTCTGAAAGTCTTTGGAATGGAATTAGAAGAATGACAATGGAACATATTATCCACTTTAATTATTGCTTTTAGTTAATTACATGAATAAACAAATATTAGTCCTACTGTTCTTGAACTGGAATGACACAACATGCTCCCTTGCCCCAGGAATTATTAATGAAAATTATTTTATTTAGAAGCATTGCCTGGTAAAATATTTAGAATCCTAGATAGCCTACATTATTTCAGAAAAAGTAGAACTGTCGTTGATATAGTTTATATTCGAATGTGAAAACGTAGCGACTGGGTCACAATTTATGAAATAATAACTTACAGCCTACTGAAGAATAGCTGAGGCATTTGATTGTCAAAATAAATAGTCTAAATTATTAGGCTAAATAAAAAAGGCCAAATAGCCTAAATAAATAAATAAATTAATTAATTAATACATTTAAAAAAACTAGTCTCACTATTTAGCCTATGACGTTGTGAAAGTATACCCACGTGAGTTTAAAGTTGAAGATTTAGACTAATTAAGATATAAAAAATGCTAACAAAAACACACTGTTTGTTAGGCTTTTCGTGCGCTGTCGGCTATAAGGAAAAATAGCCTATTAGGCTACTAGTGATTGGGCGTTTAGGACGCGCTCGGTAAACGGTGATCCTACGTCCACGCGCAGAAACGGCAAAGAGAAGAGACAGGTGAGTTACGGCCGAGGAGCTGCCGTGGTTTTACCCAGGCTTTGTATAGGCTACAGTGAGCAGCGGAGCCGATCACCTACTACCCCAAAAGAGAGGACAGAGGAGGAAGAGCAACCAGAACCGATTTGGCGACTGGGACTTGACAGTCGTCTTACCTTTCCAGCTGGCACGGTGAGTTGGGCAAATGGGTTTTGTCAGATTGAGAGATGCATCCATAGCGTATGTTAAGGAGTGGAGCTAGGCTATATGTTTAACAGGTATGTGCGCAATTTCAAACGCTTTGGTGCAGAGAGAGCTTTTTCTGGTTAGGCAAGAGATGCTGTCTCCCGTACGCGGCATCGTCTGATCCGTTTTAGGGAAAGATAGCCCATACTGTTTTCTTTTATTTTTTTGTTATTAATAATGGATCTCAATCGTATAATATAATTTGCTTATTGCCTTCTCACATGTTGCACGAAAGGATTACAATGTTCACATCTGATAAGGTAGGCTTTTCATTTATTGCGATTATCTATAACACATCAGGCTCACTATTGCATGCACCGTATGTGGCTACAACACTGCAATGTAAATACCAGAACCTTGAACAAACCAGGTGACCGACTACAATCTTAACAGTTAGAGCTCTCAGCTATAGGCTAATGATGATTAAATATGTTATTTTTCTCTGCCTACACACTATAAAGGCCATGTTGTTTCGTCTGGTCTTTATTCTTTGAGATAGGCCTACAGCAATAGAAGTTTCCATTTGGAGGCTTTAATATTGAATCTACACAAAAAAAAAAGCAGAAGCAAAGTAAAAGCCTATAGGCCTAACTGAGTTTTACATACTATGTGTGTGTTGATATGTTGAGGTAATATTCTGTGTGAAATGGATGGCACAATCCAATCTAATTGTATGCTTTGCCAACAGTAGCCTATTATGTTCATATCAACTGCCTTAAAATTACCTCCTTGGTGGCCACAGGAAAAAGGCTCACATTAACGGCAAAGCTTTTGTTAATGTGATTTACAAGTTACACAGTTTCCTGGTCATAATATGACGTTTGCAACTGTTTCCTTCTCACTCAAAAGCTATCACGCTCCTCTGGAGGAGCATAACGGTCCCAGCTTCTATGGTGTTTGCACGTGAGGCATTTGAAGACAGAAAACAAGACAGAGGCTATCGCACCAGAAAGTGCTAGCCTATGTATGTGCAGCGGGGAAGGAAGAGGAACCTGTGTGGTAGATTCTGATCAGGCGATAGCAAACGGCGTGGGCCGCATATATTACTGTAGAAGTCTGTAGATGGAAGGGGATAGATGTAGGAGGCATGACAGTGCAAAGGGGGAGTGAGAGAAGAGCTACAGACAGACAGACAGACAGTCAGTCTAGCCCAGAGGTCTTTTTCAGGCCAAGGACCACATGGCTGATAGAAACACGGCACAGGGTGTATAACATACCATAATGTATAACAACATGTATAACATGTATAACATACCATAATGTATAACAACATGTATAACATGTATAACATTATGGTATATTGCCATGTATAAAAGTAGGCCACTAACAAAGCCATACAAATAATAATATCTACTAAATAAATTGTAGATATTTATAGTACAGGTTGTATTTATGTTAAATGCTAGAAAATAAGTTTGAGATCAAATAATTTGGAGGACCCCCTGCAGTACCTCTGAGGACCCTCTAGGGGTCCCGGCCCCCCTGTTGAAGGCCTCTGGTCTAGCGGGTGTGAATGGTCTCCCTGTTATGCAGGGTCCCCACACAGACAGCCACACAGCAGCCCTGGTGCAGGTGCTAACCCCATCACACAGCGACCGCAGGGCACAACAGGTGCAGCCACTGTTTTCACCAGATTCTTTTTGTAAGACAGGCTAACAGCCTAGTTTCACCATAGCAAACTTGAATACAGCAACACCACCAACTACAATAGCTTTGCATGGCAAAGGGTATGTGTAAGTCTATTGTAGCTATAGAAACCAGGCACGACTTGTCCAATTAAAAAATGCATTATGCCGCAGCCATATTTGGAATCTTTTAAACCAATAAACCTAGCGTGTTGCAGGTAAAAGCAATTCAACTTAGCCTGGGGGTGATAGAGCTGTCCATGTGGACAATTAATGAGCTCTATTGATCACTAATAGGCCCCTCTTCAATCACACATGCTAAGCTTGCAAACAAGGCCTTTTCAAGTAAAGCAAGAAAACATTCAATTTGTCTATAAGCGTTGAATTTTAATAATGTATTGGTACATACAATACATAAAGATAAAATGCCCAGTTTTGAGTGCAGGTTAAAATGGAATTTGATACTAGTAGCCTATATAAGATGAAAATATTATGATTCTATGTTTCCAAATGGCTCTTTTGTCGCTGTTATAAGATCATATTTAAAGAAAGTGGCGATGAAAGAGGCTCGATACATCTGGTGAGCAGAGACACACTCGTGTCTGTAATTTCATTAGGCTTTAAGCAGATATTTGGAAATGTTATTTATCCAAATTGTTCAGTGTGTCCTTATTGAAAACCCCAAACCCCAAATATATTCAAATGCAACAGTAAACTATAACTGTTGAATGAACAACTAATTTTAACTATACTGTTATCTGTACAGTAAGTAAATAAGTGAAATACACTCTTTGTTTGGCGATAGTCCCTGCTGCTATATTTTGAGGTGTTGGTTCCAGAATGCATATTGATGTCTCAATAGTCTTAAAGTAACTACAAATATACAATATTGTTTAATTTGCTCTTTTACAAAGTAAGCACATAACTGCTCTCTATGTCAGTCAGTGTTGCGAATAGGAAAGAATAGAGATCGTTTTCACACAACATAAAGTAAAGCCTGCTTTGTGTAAAGACTGTTAAAATACTGTTAAAAGAATGTTTATTTTCCTCACAACATTGACCTCTCTTCTGAGGTTGTAAATGTGAACAGTGTTGTTTATCTGTTGGAAGGGTAATTGTCTTTGGCCATACATTTTTAAAAAGGATTAGAAGTTTATTTAAGTTTGTACCCCACAGGCAGTGATCAGAGGTCCTATAGCTTAGCAGGCATTTCCTGGGTGACCTATTTCAGTTTATCCTCGGAGTGAGGACCTCAGGGAGTCATTCTTCAGGATTATGGGGGCAGAGGTTCGGGGCACATGCAGTCGTACCTTCTGCTGTTCAGAAGTTGGTGCTTTTACTGGGAGCTAATGAAAAAACTATTGACTCATACAAAACCTTCTCTGTCTCACGATGAATAAACCCATTTGGCCTGTATTAGTCTGCATTAGTCTTTTAACATGTCCTATCAAAATCTGTATTAAATAGTTTACATTATTGGACCATGTGGCTCTGCTGCAGTGGCCATACATGCTCTTCACTTTAGCCAGGTGCTATATTGAGAGACCCCAGCCATACCATTATTATGTTTTGCTCTTCAAGGCTGGTTACATGAAGATAAGGCTAAACTATAATTGGATGCCATGAACTGGTTTGTGGCTGCTGTGAATTGGATTCGTCAAGATTATTGCTTATTCTTCTTACTCAGTTAGCCTTATCTATGTTTCATGTTTCAAATGAACCCGTCCAAGTCACCTATTTGAATATATTACAGGTTTGTTGTGATAGCACAGCTGTTTCAAGCGCAAACCAAGCCAATTAATTTAAAATTCCCTATCTTCTGTGACCATATTTACAACACAGACTTACCATCAATTTGTCTCATGCATACACACAGCAAGGACACACACAAACACAAGTAACCTTTTAAAAAATGCCAGTGCTGTGGCAGTATACATTTTTCTTGGTACAGACTATACAGTAGTCTACAGTGCTTTTGCAGACTTAGTCTGTCTTCTCATACTTAGCAGTTTATTGTTGTCCAACAAATTTACTGAGCACATAAGCCACATCAGGCTTTAGTTATGGAAGCTTAGCCAGAGGGATTTGGCAGAAGTCTTTTTTTATTGAGCGATAAAGGCGTAAGAAGAGTTCTTTGTCTCTCTGCTAGCCAAGATGGTTTCGTAGCCTGATGAAGCTTTGTTGTGCTAATATGTGTCCCTCTTCCCGCCCTTCTCTTCGCTCCACCTTCGACAGACAAACACAACTTTTCTCTTTTAATTATGGCTTTTCATCATGGTGGTGAAGGAGGTGAAGGGAATAAAAAGAGCTGTAACACAATTATACCCGCGAGGGAGAGAAAGGGCACTCGTGGGATTCGTCTGTACATTCACTGTGTGTGTGTGTGCGTGTGCTTGTGCGTCTGTCTAATTTATTTTAGCAGTTACCTCATATGTGACTGTACTGTAAGTGCGTCACTCTACAAGAAGGGTTTTTGCCATTGTGATTGGCGGGCTGCTGCTAAAAAGAAAGCTATATTTACTCTCATTAACGGTCATAACAAAACGGCAGAACAATGACGGATCTGCCTTAGAGTTACACAAAATATATTTGAATTGGGTATATGAGCTGTTGTACTGGCTTAGGGAAAATGAGGCAAATGTGATTAAGAACGCATTAAGAACAAAGAGATATTTTGAGGTTGGCATTATTTTTACATGGTTTGCCAAATTTCAATAGGCTTTGTAGTCTGCCGGTGCATTTTCACACAAAACTGCAATAGTCAGATGATTCTGCACATATTAGGGAAGCATTTAAAAAGGGCCTCTTGAAGGTAAACAGATGAAAAAGAGGAACACATTAACATAATTGTTAAGGTGAGCATTTTCCTCCACAAAATCCATGAACGGTCAACATGCTGTCTAATGGTATTCCTCCTGATACACTGTGTGCTCGCTGGGATTAAAGCCATACCTATCATGTCCATAGGCTGGCCCTGATTTGTGCATGTGGCGCGTGTGTGTGTGTGTGCCGCTGCTTGACTCTGTGCTCATAATGTGTGTCTGAGTGTGTGCGCTGCATACTCATGTCCTAGGCTCCGGCTTGGAGCTGTGCAGTGAATGTATATGTGCTTGCTGCAGTCAAGCGCTGGTTAGCAACATTTGCCCTTGCTGCAGCTTGCTATAGAGAGCTCTGTACATTCAACCTGCGCTGGATTGTTTGGGTCCGATGTTGATATTTGGAAGAAATATGTATCTTGATATTCAAAGATATTGGTCTATCTTTACCGATATTGTTGTTGTTGTTGTTGTTTTAAGAGGAAAGCAACATCCCTCTAATCTGGTTATCAGAGACCGAGATTTGATTATGGCAATGATTCTTTTCATGTAAAAAAATGTTTTTTGTATGTTCAAGTGAACATTAAAAATAGTACATCCTACTCTGGTATCCTTAATATTTTATTTATGTTAATTTAACATAAAGCCAATGCTGATACAAAGTGACATGCCAATGTTAACATTGGCCTTCCAATGGTGAGGATTCAATAGTAATGTGTATGAGCGAGGCTGGTTAAATGGTGAGCATTGCTGGCTCAGTGCAATGACGTATGCATCATTTTCAACATCTATTTTGCAACCAAAGCGTTTTTTTTTTTCTTTGTGTGTATTATTTATGTGATACACTTTACACACGCATCCACTAGCCAAGTCGTTAGCTATTGTGTGCTAGCACCAGCATAGCAGCTCCATGCAGAATACAGTGTCTGAGCTGTACGGTCTCTCTGGTGAATCTCCAACATTGTCCATCCTATTTTAATTACCTTCAGCACACTCAGGAGAATATCTTCCATCTTCCTCTCTGTCTCTGTGTCTGTGTCATTTTCACGGTCTTCTCTTCACCTTATTCTCTCGTACTCTCACCAATATTTCCTCTCCATCTGTCCCATTGGCTCTGGCTCTATCTGTCCCTCTGTCTCACACGTGCACGCACACACATGGACGTACGCTCACACTCAGGCCTAATAGCACACGACTGGTTCCAGGTTCTATGAAGGTAACCTTTACATTAGCATATAAATGACTGTGTAGAGTGAATTGTGTATTAGGATATTTAACACTAAAAAGGCAGATTCCCTTAACTCTGATTAGGCCTCCAGTGTGGAGACAGTCTGTCTCTTGAGGGAATAACACCTCCACTTTAATAAAATGATGGGATGACAGTGTGTGTGTGTGTGTGTGTGTGCACGTGTGTGTTTGTCTATATTTCTGTGTGTCTATATTTCTGTGTTAAAGCATTATTAAACTTTTGTTAAACCTAATTTCTATAGTGTTTTATAGCTTTATAATTTGACATACTTTAACTGCATTAAATGCTAAAGCATTTTGAGTTCTATGCCAATACTAGTATACATTACATGATGCTACTAAGTCAGTAGTGGATGAACAAGCATAATTTGAGAAAGTTAAATGAGTCAAAGGCTTAACAAAGATTTTATAGTCCAAACACTGTTTCACATTTTTCATTTTTGATGTAATTGGACACTTTAATCAGCATAGAAAAACTCAACAGCTTTGTCCTAAAGCAAGATGTTTATGAGAAACAGCTTGAAGTCTCACTATTGACAAGGATTGATTGACTATAGAGGCGTACACCATAGCTAGATTAGTTAGCCTTGAATTTAAGTGACACAAACAAAACCAATGTCCAATATGGTTCAAATCAGTTAGCTGACACCTTTAACAATTACAGACCGCTAGTTGTTGTTTAACTTAATTTAGACGTTGGCAGTTCAATAAATACTATTTAATAATATAGACTACTGTCGCATGGCATAGGAATGGCATTTTTCAAAGGGGAATGTTCCTTCTAATTCTACTTTAAGTCGATTAATGAAGATGTATAGTGCATGTAGGGTAGGTAGCGTGTAGATGTATGAAGGTGACCCACTTCCCCCAGTTTCTCTGCTGTCTGTGTTACCCTCAGGCCAGGCAGCTTTATTCAGGGCTTTTAACGCTCCTCAAGGAGCAGACCTTCTTCATGTAAGAGGAGGATACAGAAAGGAGAGAAATTATCTGCGTCTCAGAGACATGTCGATTATGTCCCTTTTCTGTGTTTTGCCATGTTGCATTGCTATGGAAACTGATAGAACTATATATCTAAGTTAATTATGTGGTTGTTTGTTTTTCTGACTTATTCCAGTGAGTGCAAGTCTAAGGACATGGTGTATATCTGCCACATACTCTTAATTTGACCTAAAATCAGGTTTAAGCTGTCACTAACTATTCCAGATAGCATTGTAGATGCCCCCATGCACAGGATTGTTACAGGATTTAGTGTAATAATAAAAAATACTACACTGTAAAAAAAGTTGTCCGTGTGGGGTTTAGAATGAGCACAAAACAACGATACTACTGTACCTTATTTGGCCAGAACATTAATCCTATTGTCTCCTAGAGAGAGGATAAGTCAAAATGAGGAGATCAGTCCATTACCACAGTACTTATTCCTAGTTATGGGCCTATTCATTTAGGAGGCATGGTATAGCTGGATGGTCACAATGTGGAGACAAATCACCAGCAGTGTCCCATTTCAGATCTCCTCAGTCCTCCACCATCCCCCCTCCTATTTGAGGCATTACGGGAGGAAGGGGGGTGCGTGTGCGTGTGTGTGTGTGTGTGTGTGCGTGTGCATGTGTGTGTGTGTGCACGCACATGTGTAGATGTATGCCACCACCCCACCCCCACCCCCCCCACACACACACACACACACCCACCGCCCTCTCGTGCACACGCACTGTACGTGCTCTTAGAGGGAGTGCCCGCCCTCGTTCCTTTTTACATCCACTGCAACAACACGTCTCCGCATGGGCTTGCTATCGGTTGCTATGGCAACAAAGACACAGAGCAGAGCGGCTGCAGTAGCTAACCAGGGGGAGAGAGAGAGACACAGAGAGAGAGAGAGAGAGAGAGAGAGAGAGAGATAGCATTTTGCCTGTAGGCCCAATCACAAGGACAGATTCTGTGCTGTGCATCAGAGACCCAGTATCAATGGCATGGAGAACACCGTTAGTAATCATATCGGTTTACTTATGTGTCCTCTTAGGGTTCATTGCCCATCATATTGCTCCCCAGACAGTGATGGAAACAATTAGTTGTATACCATTAGTTCATTCAAGTGCAATTGTGTCTTTCCAGTGTAGTCCATCATGTTTAATAAAGACCTGGTTATTTACAGTATAGAGCCATGGAAAAAATTAAGAGAAGACTAAATGTAATAGTATAAATATACTGCATGTAAAAAATACACATATAAACATATATTTTCTATAAATACAAATATAAAAATACATATGTTACATGTAAGTAAAATATTAAAATGTATAAGTAGTGAAATCTGAGAAACTGCTTCAGGGGTCTCTTAATCTTTTCCGCGGCTGTATGTACTTTATAGGTATATAGATGTGTGAAAGGCTCCCTAACAGTAGCAAATTGACCTATAGTATACAGCACGAAAATGCACTGGTCTGGATTCCACCGGGGTTTAATAAGACAGTGGGGTATTGATCTTGCTCAATAGCGTTAATAGGTTTTTAGAGCCCTCGTACAAATATGAGCATGCCTGCATATTAAAGGCCACGAGCCATTTTAAGATGGGTTATTATTAGAGAGTGAACATATACTTGCTTCACAAACACATCTTAAATTCTGACTTGTACACAGTGCCACACATAGAAAATATCCTCCTATTAATCTGCGACGCAGGCTAACAGGGTCTCAGACACACGCTGATCATCTGCTGAGGACAACCATATGGATAAACTGATAAGATGTGAAAGCAGGTGATTGTGTTTCTCTGACGGTGTGACTTAGCAGGTGATCTGCTAATGGGGTTGAGGATGGTGGCTAGATTAGGCCGTATCTGTCCCCATTATTAGGAGCACATCGTGAAAACCATGTCACACAATTTAATCCCATTGCCGAGCAACATCTGATAGACCGTAGCAAATACCATGATAGTGTCTCTCTCTATTATCCACTCATTAACTCTCTCTCTCTCGTTTCTGATGCCGGATTTCCCCTTCCTGTTAAATACAGAATATAAAACACTATAATCCTTTTGAAAGTGTTCACTCTTCAGTAGGCGTCCAAACACATTTCTTTCTACTTTGTATTAAACAGGACAAATCCTGTTTAATAGAAATAGCCTCCGTCATTTGAGGAGGTGAATGGCAATATCCAATTGCGTTTTGCCAAATAATATGTTTATTATGCTACAACCCTGCAGGCGGACGATGTGGTGTTTGATCTCATGGATCAATAACCGTGATCGATATACTGTAGCTAATGAGGATACCTTGTCAATGATTGGCCACAGGGGTTTATGTTGCATGTGAAGGCTAGCCAGTTAGCAAGCTTATATGTATATGTGTGTGTGTGTGTGTGTGTGTGTGTGTGGGGGGGGGGGGGGGGTAAATTTTGAAAAACACAGTTCCAGACAGATAAAAAAAAAAAAATTTAAACACCTATCGTT
>JAODUE010000009.1:1175164-1200139 GCA_027564755.1 Amblyopsis hoosieri
GGTGGTGCGGTGTGTGGCCGGCGGCGGGCGTCGGTGCTTGGGGGTGGGGGGGGGGGGGGGGCGGGGGCGCCGCGGGCCGCGCGCCCCCCCCCCCCCCCCCCACAGTGTGAAAACCAGAGGTCGAGACAGAGAACAGAAGAAAAAGTTAAACGCCTATCGTTATGTTGGTCAGAATATTCTCCCTTCAGACCTTTTTAAAACCCTAACTCTTTTGGCTTCATGGGTGGGAGTGATCAAATATTACAATCTAAAAATTATATTTCACCTGGGGGAAAATCTCTCTAGATTTGTCTTTGTCTGTCTTCAGAGAGGAATTTTATCTTATATGCTGGGTTAGACAGATATCATAACTAGCCTAGCCCTATCAGACAATACAACTGGCAGGTGTATGAAAACATGTTTTGTTTTAACTGGCACCCTTTGAGTACAGGCTCCAACAACAGATACCTATGCTTCCTTTGCACGTTCTCAGGGAGGAAATGTCATTTTATCTACTCCGTGCCTTGAATTGACCCCCCCCCCCCATCCCCCGTCCTTGGGCTTCTCCATGTGTCTGATGAGCAGAAGCTTTAGAGGTGTCAGACCTGCAACCTCAGGGCGGAGATCTCGTTTGAAGTGTTCCTTGGCGTAATATCTGCGGGCTGTATCTCTCCTCTGCTGCTAATATACAGCTGTCAATCAAGCCGCATACTGGCGGTACAGGGTATGTGCACTTACCCACTCGCTGCATGTGTTTCAGTACCTGTGATGTGTGTGTGTGTGTGTGTGTGTGTGTGAGAGAGAGAGATTGCACCGTCGTGCTATATCTGTGTCATCGCCGCGTGAGTTTGTCTGTCACCCCCTTAGCAACCAAACCCAGCGACGGCGCCTCCTCACTATCCGTCTCTTTGAAAACATATGTAGGGTTTTTATCTGTACGCAGACGAGCAGAAAGATAGGAGAAAGGAGACATAAAGGGTTAAGGTGATGGAGGGAGGCCGGGGGGATGAAAGGAGGGAGGATGAAAGGACATATGGGTATGTCACCGTACTAGTAACTACTTGGGGTTCCTGTCTGCTGTTAGGGTCTCAGTCTCAGTAAATGCTGTCTCATTAAATCACTAAACCTCATGTACAGCAGTTTAGATGAGGTTTCATTTATCTGACACACGCACACGCTTACACATGCGCGCGTGCACACACACACACACACACACACACACACACACACACACACACACACACACACCTCCCTTCCTCGCCAGGGGTTCATGTTGGAGTGATTGGAAAATGCATTAGATATCACGCAATGTGTTGTGCTGTAAATTATGTCCTGCAATAACTTTTCGGCAGGGATGTTATTCCATTGCCTCAGTTTTATAGATTAATAAGATTTATGGCATGCTGGTTAGTGTGTAACTGTTAGGGTTAGGGTGTGTGTGTGTGCGTGTGCGTTCACATATATGCCAGTATACATTACCTTTTGACCCCATTGTCTTCCTTCCTCACCCGTGATTCATAGCATTCCTGACCCCTGAACTTTAGAGTGAGGTCAGGGAATGTCCAGCTTTCTCCTCTGGTCCCTCTTCTTCTATAGCCTAACTTTGTCTTTTCCTAAGGACGAGCTTGTTCTTTTCAGGAGCTAATAACCACTTCTAAAGCTCCCATATGGCCGCAGGAAAACACAATTAGTAAAAGGAACATTACCACTGAAAGCAGCTTTCTAATTCGGTGGATGCATTGTTTCCTTCGTCTGCTATACAGCTCTGAGAATTACGTTCAATTCAGACTGCTCGACAGTGGCGCACATTTTCTACAATGGATTCACATTATACCTCCAAGCAGACAATGGCCCACCTAGCGCCATGCTGGATTCAGGGTGGTGGCATTCAATATCCCACACGTCTGACACACACACGCACACACACGCACGCTAACAGACACACACATTTGCTTAGAAATCTGACAAAATGTCCGTACACACACACACACGAATGCGCCCCCACACACACATTCACACCCAGGTGCGTGCACGCACACACATACACACACAAACGTTTGTGTACACACACACGTACACAAAGCACTTTGTCACTGAAAAATTAAGCTTTTTCTCTGTCTTTTATAACAGTGCATGTGCTTTGCTGCCATGGCGACCGTGGCCCCGCCCCTCACAGTGCTTCTTCTGCTGTTTCAACTGGCTGATGGCTCATTCCCAGAGGAACCCAGTCCACTCAGCTACGCTCCCTTAGAGGGTATGTGTCCTTTCCTCTGTGCACGTGTGTGTGTGTGTGTGTGTGTGTGTGTGTGTGCGCGCAATGCCTCTGGTGAATGCAGGGATGCGAGGTCAGAGGTCATGGCCTTGAGGTGCAGCTATTTTAGAAGATAAATAACTAAATAAATAAATAGTATTGACTCTACATCCCTTACTCTCTGACAGCTGAGAGAGAGAGAGAGAGAGAGAGAGAGAGAGAGAGAGAGAGAGAGAGAGAGAGAGAGAGAGATAAAGAAAGAAAATAAAAATATGAAAGACGAGGAGAGGCAGGCAGGGATGAATGCGCGTGCCTGTGTGTGTGTGTGTGTGTGTGTGCGTGTGTGCGCGTGCCTGTGTGTGCGTGTGTGTGTGCGTGTGTGTGCGTGTGAGCGCGTGTCTGTGTGTGTGTACGTGTGTGCGCGTGCCTGTGTGTGTGTGTGTGTGTGTGCGTGTGTGCGTGTGAGCGCGTGCCTGTGTGTGTGTGTGTGTGTGCGCTTCTGTGCGCGTGTGAGCGCGTGCCTGTGTGTGTGTGCGTGTGTGCGCGTGCCTGTGTGCGTGTGTGTGCGCGTGCCTGTGTGTGTGTGTGTGTGTGTGTGCGTGTGTGTGTGTGTGTGTGTGTGTGTGTGTGTGTGCAAGTGTGTGCGTGTGTGATGGGGGTGGGTTGGGCTGAAGACTGGAGGGTGGAGGGTGGAGGAGATGGATAGTTACGGCTCCTCTCACGGCCCGCTGCAGTCAAGGACAACAAGGCCGTTTCTCACTGTGTCTCGGGGCGGTGAGAGCTCTCTCACATCGTCCTCTTCTGAGAGACCGGTGTGCTGTATCTGCGCCCACATCACCTCCATCTGCACTGTCTAATAATGCATATTTGAATATTAAAAGAGGAAATTATGTTATATCAAAATCCTCAGAAAAGGTGTGATTGTTACACAAAAGACAATGTGAAGTGGGATATAATAAATGCGTATTGATTTCATTTGAAAGTTGAAAGTGCCACAGAGAGCTTTGGAGTGGCGTAGTGGACGAGATAACAATTTCCCCATATTAATTGTTTAGACACAAAGGAATATTGATTTAGCAGGGACTGTGATCCTTTGGCAAGTGTTTGATATCGTCGCAGTAACATTGCCAACTTTATTGCCTATATATTTGACATAAGGAGATGTCAGATATATAGGAGAATCAGAAACATGGACAATAATAGGGAACGTTTATAAAGTAGTGGAACATTCTCACGTTATACTCTGTATGTTTTCAGGTGTTATAATATAATGCCTAAAAAACATAATGCCTAAAAAGGCAACATAAAGCGCGGTGAAACATAAATGCAGTTAGTGATTATGTGCAGTGACAGATTCATTATTCCGTCATTCAGTATCATTATTTCACACTTATAGCATCCCATAATCACACAGCGGTAACATCATTTGGTGGAAGACACTGCGTTTGTTCTCTGGGTTTCTCTATCTATCTGTATTCATGGAGAATGTAGTGTCTACATTACAAAGCTGAAGATTAGGGAAACCGTCTTAGAATGGTTGAGTTGCCGATTAGCTAGTATACAAATGTGTGGGTATCTAAACAAAAGTCATTGTAACTGTTTCATTTACAATTACTTAGCAGACGCTTCTATATAAAGTGACTTTCATGAATGTAGGCCTTATACTGTACCAATCATCTTAAGTAAACACATTCTGTTAGCGTAATGACATCATCGGTCAAGGCTAACTGAGTTCCTAAACAATCATACTGCCCCATCACATATCAACATGCCATTAAGTACTTACTGTAAGTAATAATTGCTAACAGCTTATACACTCTAAGAGCTTACGAATGCAAGAGCTGACCAGCAAGGAAGAGATTATAGTTTTGTTAAATATAGAAATAGAGACTGAAATTGAAACAGACAGATGATTGCCATTGTAATGGGATGGCTATGAGCTGGAGATGCTACTGACATCTACAGCAAGTGCCCATATGCAAAGCATCCGAGTGTCAGTTCTAGTTTCAGTGTCTACGGGGGCAGACGTTTCTGTTTGAATAAGGCTTGAGGGGAACCTTATCCCTCATCTCCTGTCTGTCTCTCTTTGTGTGTCAGTGGTGAGGAGATATCCAGTATTTCTGGGCAGAGCTCATCGTTCAGCCCAGAGACAGGAGCTGCACATCCAGACTGTCCTTCAAGTCAACCGCACACTCTACATAGGAGCCAGGTAACCAACGGCAACCGCCTCCTATGCCAGTGCACATCATTATCTATAATTGTATCTGCCGTTTCATGGGAGCCACTTTGTGTCACTCCCATAAGGACAGAGGTGAACACAATGCGCTTTTCTCTTCAGCTAACTAATTAGCGTGAAATTAAACATGGCTGGTCATGTTTTCTATATTTGAAGACGAATTGGTGCACAGTAGACTAATTTTAGTACATGACAAAACAGCCCTACTGCTATTTTGTTCCACTACTGTTTTGTACCATTACAAAATAGTAATGGGCTGGCAGAAAATATCTATATTGTGCTCCACTGATGCAGTAACAATATTGTTGTATAGGCCTAAATATCAATATTTTCAATTTACATGCAATTTGTTTATGTCTCATTAATATATATGCAGAAATCATTTTTGTGGCACTAAACTAGTAACTGTGTTTTTTGCAGAGATGACTTGTACAGAGTGGAGCTGGATAATATGTCAGGAGATGAGATGTTCTACAGCAAGGTAACAGCGTTGTTCCACACGTACAGACACACATACCGACTAAGTGATTGAAATACTCGATGTATTGTCGTGGATGTGCTCTGTTCCTCTGGCAGAAGAGAACGTGGGAATCCAATAAAAATGACATCCGAGTGTGCAGAATGAAGGGAAAGCACGAGGTAAACACACTGATTGCACCCTTAACTTGATATAACACACTTAGAAAACACAAATGCCCATAGACAGGTGCAGGAGCAGGGAATCATAGTTTTTCTGTCCTGCAGTTACGCTATCTGCTCAATCACAAGCATCGATACATGCAGCGGCAGGACAGAAATCATATTTCCTGAGTATATATCTTCCCTGCTTGCCTGCCTGCCCGCGGGCATATTTACAGAAATGTGATGCTGTTGATATTGAAGCGGCACGTCACTTAATCACGCTGGCTCTGTGAAACCTAAGCCACCAAACCAGCTGGGCACACTGAAATATCAAACGCTTTCCCACATACCTGGGCATTTATTTGTCTGTATAAGCAATAGGTCTATGAACAGTCTCTTTAGACTTCAACTGTTTGTCTTAAAAGAACACAAACTCAAATATACAACTCGCAATTGACATCAAACCCAAAATTGCATATATTTTAGGCCTAGTTGCCATTTCCACTGAGGTGCAATGGTAGGCCTATTAATGCGTAAAACGGGTGTGTTGTTGGAAGTGGACTTTGACAGCAGACATGTGACACTCACTGCCAGTCTTGAGATGTGAAATGTGATCAAATCTACTGGATAAAATAAATGTGTTTGCGGGATTGAATTGGATTGTGGGCTGGCTACAAGTCTAGCTACGAGCATTATCGTATTCACGCGGCGCCGTAACCACCGGCTAGATCCAATCTGCGTGGATTGGGCTTTCTGAATGAAAAGAAGCAACTGGAAACATTAGACGGGAAGCGGAGCAGGGAGACTGACATGGCCTCAGGGAAGATACTGTAATTGAAATCACCAGAGGAGCGGTGCTTGGGCGGGGAGGACGGTGGGATGAAAACACATGGATGGGGAGGGGGGGAGGGGGTAATGGGGGATAGCCACAAGGTGGTATGAAACAGACAGAGGGAAAATACAGAGGGAATAACCAAAGGAGCAGGGGATAATTGTCACTTCAAAGGATACAGATGAAAGCATTGGAGAGAATGAGCAGGGGAAAATACCTGAATTAATGGTGGGGGGGGACAAGGAGAGAGAGAGTGAGAGAGAGAGGCTGAGGTAGATAATGTAAAAGGCAGGTAATGTTTCTGGGTAGTAACTGTCGTCAAGCGGCAATTCTCAACATTCACGTCATCACCCTCAAATTGTTTATTGTTTTTCAAATCATTATTTGAATAGCATTACATAATGCCATTAGACAAACAACTCTAAACACCACTGTTGACATGCAGTATATTATGCAGTATAAATATTCTATTAAATTCTATTAAATGATGATAAAAACAAATTAGAAATAACCACCACATTGAGCCAATCAATCTTGACCTGAAAGCGTTTAAAGGCAGATACAGTATACTATGTTACTGTTACGAGACAACCCTGGTGCTGTCTAGAAGATGGATGTTTCTCTGCAAACATAAGCACGCGGGCTGTATATACAAGTATATACAGAAAATGATCACGCATAAGCTAAGCACAATAAGATAAGCTCTATACGGGGTAAATTGCATTGTCACTGCAGCGATAGAATAAGACCCTACTTCCATGATTGACATTGACAATCCCATCTACTGTAGGTATATATCTTCACGTGAAGTGTCGCTGACTATTATTCTCTCCCCAATAATTGTTTTCATATGCGTTCTTCCAGTTGACAATGAAAGCTGATGCGTTCTGACTGCTAGTTTTGAGTTTAGCGCCACCTCAACACATCTACCCTGTCATTTCCCCCTCTATATAATCCCTTTCCTTTGTGGTTTTCTCTTAGGGAGAGTGCCGTAATTTCATCAAGGTCTTACTGAGCCAGCATGGGGCCCTGTTTGTGTGTGGAACAAATGCCTTCAACCCGCTGTGTGCCAACTATACCGTTAGTACTCATCGTTCTGTTGTGTGTGTGTGTGTGTGTTATGCATACCTGCCAACACTCCCGATATATACGGGGGAGTCTCCCTATGTTTAACCGGCTCCCGCTGTGCTCTCAACTAGTGTATTCTCCTATTATTCTCCTGTATGAGATTCTCCCATGATACAAAATCTAATGGGTGTTTCTCAGTTAATGTGTGGAATATGTGTCGTTGAACCTGGTAACCCAACACAGAGGCGGAGGTGAGCATGGCCAAACGACCCTGCTGTGTCTGACGTGTGTCATTGCCCCACTCTGCTGCGCTCTGAAACCATCTGAAACCCATTTTTACTTTGCGCTGCTAAACGATGGGGTTGCCCTGCGATGCGCCGAGCAAAGTGATGGCTGCTCGCGTGGCAACCAGCGCACGTTACACTGCATGTTTACAACATGTTACGTGTTTGGGCGAACATTTGTGATTTAACGTTTAGTGTAGGCCTATCTAAAAAACGTCAATATTGTCACAATGCTGTGCGCCCCTCCCCATCCCCACTACAACACAATCTCTCTCGCAAAGTTTGCACTTTTGTGATGTAGGCTACGTGTACAAGTTCTTGTACATAGTTGGTAGGCTATTTGCAGATAACCCTAGCCAAATGTTGGCAGGTATGGTGTTATGCCTGTATCTATATATACCTGTAACATTGTTCCCCACGCTCCCACAGAGAGACACTCTGGAGATGGGCGGAGAGCCTATCAGTGGGATGGCGCGATGCCCATATGACCCTCGACATGCCAATGTGGCTTTGTTCGCAGGTAGGCGTTCTGTTATCAATGCTCCCAGACCTTGGGCCACTCTGTCAATGACAATGGACTCTTAACGTTTGCCTCAAGACGTCGATGCCTCGATTCCCTTGTGTACGTTAGGAAATGATTTATAGTGGGAGCGCTCTGTTTTGCTCGTTTGGTTTCAGTGTTCGTGACCTTGAGCTATCTATCCATCTGTATCATCACTTGCTCTCTCTCTCTCTCTCTCTCTCTCTCTCTCTCTCTCTCTCTCTCTCTCTCTCTCTCTCTCTCTCTCTCTCTCTCAGATGGAAGTCTCTTTACCGGTACTGTGACAGACTTCCTGGCTATTGACGCGGTGATCTATCGGAGCCTCGGTGACAGCCCGGCCCTCCGAACGGTCAAGCATGACTCCAAGTGGTTTCGAGGTACTTAATATTTATTATGATATAACTCTCTAGCCTCGAGATACCTTTCAAAAGACCAGCAGCAGCTGGAAAATAATGGAGATAATCGTTGAATTTGGTGGTTACCTACCGGGTCATGATTTTAAAGCGGGTAACAGGGTCACAATGACGTGTGCATGAGAAGCCCGGAAGGGATAAGAACCACATGACACTGATATAACAGGACTATTATCGCTTCAGCCGCTTGTGATAAAATGATGAATCGGGGGTACGCTCAACTCTACAGATCCAGGGTGTTAAACAAGCCACTTGTACTCAATCCAGTGCTGTCGTCCACAGAGGAAAGGCAAGACATGGTGGGTCAGAGCTGGAACGGGCCCGGATGAATAAATGATAAATAATGTGTCTCTGTGTGTCCATGATGATAAATTAAACAGCACATGAATATTTGATGACTGACCCAAGTGGCTGGAGACCATCCATGTTAATGGGATTGTTTTTACAGCTCCATGTCAGGGGATATGAAGCTGTGGCGTGTGTGTGCGTGTGTGCATGCATGCATTTTAATATTCACATCTCCACATTCGTAATTCATCGTGATTTGTTATTTTTTGCTTGTGTGATTTACTTACGATTTCATGTTTAATTCTGATTCATTATCTTCCAGAGCCATTCTTTGTGAGAGCCGTGGAATGGGGACCTCATATCTATTTCTTCTTCAGAGAGATGGCCATGGAGTTTCATCACCTGGAAAAGGTTTTTTCTCTCTCTCTCTCTCTCTCTCTCTCTCTCTCTCTCTCTCTCTCTCTCTCTATCTCTCTCACTCTCCCTCATATCACATCATGATACCAAAAATGTATTAACTATTGTACATACAATAATAATGCAAACCAGTGGTTGTCAACCTTTTGTTCAAGCTCTGAACTACGTATTTCATCTGCATATTGGCACAAACAAAATAAAAAAGTCAAAATATGTACAGTATATAAACAAAACAGTATTTTAAGATATACAGTATATATAGGCTACAGTATACAGACCTTAAATTGAGTCCAGATTCTTCCTTTGCATTGTTGAAAGAAGGAAGGGAGGGGCTCTGTTTACAACACACAGACACTTTATAGAAACAGTTGTTAGCTCCTAGGTGGAGTAAGCTGGATGCTGGAGAAAGAACCAAACAGCTAAACACCGTTAGCTTCCTCATAAGCGCCGCCCCCCAAATTGACCATGCATTGCCAAGGCTAGAATAGTGTTGTAGTGTGGTGTGATGTAGTCTGGACCGCTTTGTGTTTCCATTGACAGAGCTGGTGCTGTGTTGCACACAAAGCACAGCTCAGATAGCGGTCCATGTGGAGATATTTGTGTGTATTGAATTTGAATCGCTAATCTCACCTTTAAGAGCTGAGTGGCCCCTATGGTAATATAGGCTCACACCATTTTCTTCCCCTCTTCCAGTAGACCCCATGTGGCCGGTTGTGTTGCAAACGCAAACACAAGCATGCTTCTGGGCGGATTAATAGCACCATTGACCAATAGTATGCTACCATTAAAGATGTAATGCTATTGCTAGCAACAAACACGCGATGGGCTGGTGTCTCTGCAGGTGATGGTGTCCCGCGTGGCGCGCGTCTGTAAGTCGGACCTGGGCGGCTCACAGCGCGTGCTGGAGAAGCAGTGGACCACGTTCCTAAAGGCGCGCCTCAACTGCTCCGTGCCGGGCGACTCCCACTTCTACTTCAACCTGTTGCACGCCACCAGCGACATCATCCACATGCAGGGGCGGGACGTCATCCTGGGGCTGTTCTCCACGCCACCCAATAGGTGTGCAGGGCGGGGGGGGACGGGCGGTTGTCCTTTGTGATTGGCTTAGAATGTCCACTCGGTATGAAAAGGACAAAAAAAAAAACATAAGAATGGAAATGAAATGGACGCTACCTTTCTGTGTATTTATCCTACTGTTTTTACCGAAACACAAAATGTCAAAGAGTTGAAAATGCATTCAAAATTGGTGAAACTGAGGCGAACGTTCGTGGCAAATACGTTTGCTTTGAATATTATATTTGAACATTTTGTGTAACCATTCCAAAATAATTCGATTTTAAACTGTCACCCTTTGTCCAGCAACAATGTGTGTTTGCCAAGACCTACCTCCTCAGACTGTTTCTTATGTTTGCAAACGTTTGCGGCAAACTCGAAGCAAACGGAAAACTGTTTGAATATGTTTGCCAATTCTGAACGCACCTCGTTTGTTGTTTGTGTCTTCTGTGGGTATGTCTCTTCCCGTAGCATCCCCGGTTCTGCGGTGTGTGTGTTTGATATGCAGCAGCTGGCGCACGTCTTTGAGGGCCGCTTTAAGGAGCAGAAGTCCCCCGAGTCCATCTGGACCCCTGTGCCAGACGAGTTGGTCCCAAAACCGAGGTAACACCACAATGTTGAAAACAAAAAAACTTATCCGGAAAGTGTTTTTTCTCTCACTTGAGTGAATAGCGCTGTTCAACCCTGCCAATAAAGAGACTGTCATAAATAAAGTCTATATTTAAGGACTGGTTATGGACTGTAAAGCCTGTCAGTCACACACTGACCTGACACATGTGTGACTCAGCACATTTTACAGCACAGCCTCTGGGTACATGAAATAACTGCTATGGTGTACTATCCCTCTCTCTCCCACCCACCACCTCTCTGGCTCTCTCGCTCTCTCTCTGTAGACCCGGGGGCTGTGCGGTACAGGGCTCCAGGTTTAGCTCGTCCACCACGCTGCCCGATGAGGTGTTGAACTTCGTCAAGACCCACCCCCTGATGGATGAAACCGTCCCCCTGCTGGGCCACAGACCCTGGGTCGTCAAGACGATGGGCCGGTACAAAGGCCGACAGGCTTCCTCCACGGCTTTGTTACGCAATATTAACTTTTAAATGTGTCTAATGTGGAGGGGAAATATGGAAGACTGCAGTTAAAGCTTTATATGCTGATATTATATATTTCACGGCCTCTCTCTCTCTCTCTCTCTCTCTCTCTCTCTCTCTCTCTCTCTCTCTCTCTCTCTATCTCTCTCTCTCTAGAAAACACACAGAAAGAATACTTACTGTTTATTCAATTACCAGAATATATGTTTACACATTACTATAGGTCCACAGCAGATATTTACTATTATACTATATAACCCATATCCTGTAAAATGAGTAATGGACTTCCATTACTCATCTTTTACAGTATATGGGTTATATAGTCCTGAACAACCAACATTATTCATTGGATTTGTTGATAATTTCACAATCACATCTGTAGAATTTGAGGTTTCTACATGCATTGTGATGTAGTCGAGTGTGTACATATAGCAGAGATTCATTATCATAATTCAGAAAGAAAATCACTAAGCATGGAAAAAAGCATACATTTGATTATTCAACCAAGGAAGCCTTGGTCAACTAAGATTAAACAAACCAATAATCTGAATAATCGACTATTATTCGGATTTGCTCAAATTTGAGAATTTGAGGTGGCTGCTCTAGTTTATATGTTATATATTGTTGTTGTTATTATCTTGGCCAGTATTTGTATGTGTGTAGTTACATTTATGTGGTAAAAACAAGTTCTGTGAATGTAATTTTAATAATGAAGGGCTGTTTGACTTTTTATTCCCTACTGATGCTGTGTTTCCCTGACTCCCCTCCTGCAGGTACCAGCTGACGGCCATGGTGGTGGACACTGAAGCAGGGCCCCATAAGAACCGGACAGTCCTGTTCCTGGGTTCCACCAGAGGGACCGTCCTCAAGTTCCTCATGGTTCCCAACAGTGACACTACTGTCGCCCACAGCAGTGTCTTTCTGGAGGAGGTGGAGGGATTCAACCCTGAGAAGTGAGTACTGGATCCTGAGTCTTGTTACGCCATACACTCCTCACCTCTCTCTCTCTCTCTCTCTCTCTCTCTCTCTCTCTCTCTCTCTCTCTCTCTCTCTCTCCTATTGTCCCTCTCTCTCTCTCTCTCTCAAAAAGGAAAGTGGATGGTGATGACAACTGTGATTGTGTAATTGTTTTTAAACATTTGGTCAGAACTTGGGGTAAATTAGACTTGCCTTTTATTCAAAGATGGATGACCTAGAACGTTTTAAGAAAACATGGGATTATGAAAATGTATGCTTCAGTTTGGACAATCATGCCGACAACATGTTTTCAGGAGGCATGACTTGATTTACTTTTTGTGGTGCAGCTTGTAAGATAATTAAATACATTCTCTCTCTCTCTCTCTCTCTCTCTCTCTCTCTCTCTCTCTCTCTCTCTCTCTCTCTCTCTCTCTCTCTCTCTCAGATGTATATTGTGGATGATTGTTGTACTAAATGGGTTTAACTCCAAACTCTCTCAGGTGTGGGGAGGACTCTGTGCAGGCTCGGCAGCTCCTGTCTCTGTCTCTGGACCGCACCAGCCACACACTGCTGTTGGCCTTCCCCTCCTGCCTGGTCCGTGTGCCCACGGCACGCTGCCACCTGCACACTCGCTGCATGAAGTAAGCAGCATGTCATGTAGTCATAGCGACATGGCAAACATAGATAGGTTATTTGTTATAGTAGAGGTTATGATTTTTAGAAGTAATATCTACAAAAAGGTTTGGTGTGTGTGTGTGTGTGTGTGTGTGTGTGTGTGTGTGTGTATGTATGTATGTATGTATGTACTGTATATATATATATATATATATCCTAAAGACGCAGACGTAGTTGTTAAAACTGCCTACATTTTAATGTGATTGTTAAATGTAAGATAGTTTGTTTACATTGGAAATTACATTGAGATGGAGAAGGACGTAAGTCGTAATTGAATGTGTTAATCCCTTGATTCGGTAGCTTCCTTTCCTCATTATTAAGTCTTTCTGCTGACTATGGGTGGATTCTTTTCTGGCTAATGTCAGAGGAAGCTACTGTATAGAGTTGTGGGTTCAGTTCTGCTTTAAATATCGTCCTCACTTTGCCTTTTCAACAGTTTGTTGTAAGATACTATTGATTATTCATTGGTTGATGAGGTATGTAAAGAATCTATGACTTTTCTACGTTAAAACGTATTTTAAACGAATGCCTATGTGCCTGTGTGTGTGTGTATGTGTATGTGTATGTGTTTGTGCATGTGTGTGTGTGCGTGTGCGTGTGCCTGTGTGTGTGTGTTTGTGTGTGTGTGTATGTGTATGTGTATGTGTTCGTGCATGTGTGTGTGTTCGTGCGTGTGTGTGTGTGTGTGTGTGTGTGTGCGTGCGCGTGTGTGTGCGCGGACAGGACATGCCTTGCCTCCAGAGACCCATACTGTGGCTGGACAAAAGGCAGCACTTGCTCCTTCCTGAGACCAGGCACACGGTTAGTGGAGCACTCAATGGCGGTGTTAGGCTATGAGCTTGTTTCCTTTTATTTATGTGTCTAATGTAGCCTTAATATCAGCGAGGTAAATGGATGGTCGGGCAGATGGGATTAAGAGGCCTCTTTAGTGCAAAATACCCGTGGGAGTGACAGCATTTGGCAAGCGTGCCTGTTTTCACCATAAATGCAGCAGTGGTCTGTATCTTGTATGGAAATTCAAAGTGTTGCATTAGAAGCTAATGGGTTATTTTGATATGTTATGTAATGCGGGAAGCGGCGTTAGTGTAAATGGTAGTAGACAGGCGTTGTAAACATGAAAACGGTCCATAAAACATCCACAATTGTGGCTGTTTAGGCAAATATCACAGTTAAAAGGGCCAAGCAATCTTGTGACGCAATGGAACCTATAAAACACGATTTAGTCTATGAAGATGCATAATGGAATTATTGACAGTGCTTGCTGTCTCCATGCATTGATAATTTAATTGGTTATCTATGTCCCTGCAGGCTGCCTTTTCAGCAAGATGTGGAGTATGGGAACAACACCTCCCAGCTCGGTGACTGTGATGGTAAGCTGCAGTACTGTGACATGCTGGCTGGTGTTCACACTGGGCACCAATGCAGGCGCCACCTAGTGGCCAAAAACACATTTACACCTGCCGGCACACTTTACGTCACAGAACATTTTGTTCTCAAAGTCTCATTATTCCAGAAAATGGTAATATCACATTTCTTGCTGTTTACCACAGCTTCATTATCCGGTGTGAAATGTGATTTGCTCTCCTGCTCGTTATAGTGTATTAAGCCCCATCAGGAACGAATTAATTCAAAGCTGATGGTAACAGCTGAGTGCTTAGTGGCTGTGTCTGCGCTGGTGCAGGTGGGATTTCACCCACCACATCCCACAGGTCAAGATGCTGTCGGCATGAGACTCGCTAATTAGAGCGGGTGTGAAAGAGGGTGTAACCGCTGTTAGACATTACAAGCATGCGGGAGAGGGTCACCATCCTCCACGCTGCCAAGGCTTTGTTCTCCCAAAACTGTATGTCTGGCAAGGCGGGGGAATTAGGGAGTAGCCAGTAAGCTAAGTGGAAATAGCTGAGCCTCAGACATTTCTGCTGAGATCTATAGCATTCAAATGTTGGCGTAGCATTGCCAGAGACGGACCCGTTAAACTGTGAGAGCATTAAGATCTGAAACAAAGCAGAACTGGAAAAGATTGAGTCTTTCCCATAATTGAGTAATTGTTCTCATTTTAAAAGCCCCGTATCATTCAGATTTCCAACTGTCATTTTGGACTTTTTCTCCAGGCAGTTTCAGTCGATGCTGCACTTTCATTTTATTTTATTGTTCTGTCTAACTGGGAGTGTGAGGAGGATAGCTCAAATATGATTGGTTACAATTCAGAAATGATTGCACACACACGGGGTCAAACCGAAATTGTTTGCCATCATAAGAATTTTGTGACAGATTTTAAAATCAGTCGACGGCTTTTCGGATCCCTTCAGACAACACAACTGACAAATTGTTTACTAAGGGGATCATAGCGGTTCGCCGCATCTTGTGTTCCCATGATTCAGTGCTATGGGGCAGTGTATTTTGTGTTTAAGTGGAGGGACAGCGCTCTTGCACAGCCAGACACAGGGCTGTTACAGACAGCAGTTATTATAGCTTGGTGGAAACACAGAGGCAGTGCTGCAGATAGACAGAGCCACGCTGGCTGGGGGCTTCTGGATGGAAACATTGTGATAGGAGGGGGAGAATGGGGTGGGAGGGCAGGAATGGAGACTCAGCTGTTGTGGCTTGAGTTCTGCTGATCGGTCAAGCGCAGGACTTTCTGATACCCGAGCCGGGAGCTCGTCAAGGCCGGGCTGGAGAGACGTGTCTCCTTGTGCTGATGCTCACCTAAAGAACATGATGTACACAACGTTACAGAGCGCCGCCGTCAGTATGTCATTCTACGTGATGACATCACCGTCAGTACGCGATGTGCTATGCTACACAACGCCACCGTCAAAATCTCATTCTTATTGTATGTATTGTTATTATTTCATATTATTATTACATTTTTTTTAATTTTAATGTAAAATTATGCATTTTAACGTGTCTTGTTTCTAATATGTATATTCCTGCTTTGGTCAAATGTTTAAAACTATAGTATACACAGTATGTCTCAGCCAAAGTTTTTATATACATCTTTGTATTTGCCTATTTGCTAGGTAAGATGTTCTTGAGTGTTTTGAAAGGTGTCCTAAATCAAATGTATTATTATTATTAGTTATGATTACTATTCTATATGATGACATCACCGTCAGTAGTCGGTGTGTCGTTGGTTACACAACGTCATCATCGGTACTTAAAGGCAGGGTCAGTCATACTTGCTAACTTTGAGCTCAAATCAACAGTTTCGCTCCGCAGTCCTCCGCGGCGGCGCCTCACACATAGAATACATTGTGAAGCAAAGCGTAGTACTATGGCTTTGATGATACCAGCGGTGTTTGTCACTTTGTTCACAGGGGTCCTACAGCAGAGTCTGCTGCTGGAGCCAGAGAGCCTGGTGTCCCTCAACCTGCTGGTGGCGTCCGCAGTGTCGGCCTTCACCATCGGGGCGGCGCTCTCGGGCCTGGCCGTCTGCTGGATCATGGCCCACAAGCCGTCCGGCCGTCGCCACGGAACCCCGCCTCCCTCCATCGGGCGGCGGGAGCGCGAGCGGGGCCTGCTGGGCAGCGGGGGGGGCATGGCGGGCTCCGTGCTCAGCGTGACGCGGCAGGGCGGCGGCGGCGACCGGCCGTGCACCCCGGGAGGGGACACCCTCTTCGTCATGCCCAACGGCTGGGTGAAGTCGGGCGAGCTGGACCCGGGCTTCATGCCCACACCGGAGCACACGCCCCAGCAGAAGAGACGCGGCCTGCGGCTCTCCGACTCCAACTCGGGCGGCTGGGACACCAGCCAGACCTACCTGGGCGGGGGCTCCGTGAGCCTGGGCTCGCCCTGCCGCATGCCCCCGTCCGTCTACCTGACCACCAGACTCTTCCAGCAGGGCGGGGGCGGTGGAGGAGGTGGCGGTGGCGGTGGGGGGGGCCGGGGGGCCCACACGCCCCGCCAGCACTACGTCTGCCTGAGCAAGCAGGAGAAGGGGGGCCGGGGGACCCCCAGAGGGCCGCTGAGGAAGTCGGCGGGGGAGTACGTCTACCCCATGACGCCCCAGGACTCGCCCGAGCGCCGCCGGGTGGTCTCGGCACCCAGTGCCCCCGCTGAGTACGGGGGTCCCCATCCCCATCCCCATCCCCATCCCCTTCCCCAGCCCTTGCCCCTTCGCTGGCCCGCCCCGGACGGCTACATCCTCAGCAGCCACGGCATGGTGCCTGTGGCCCTGCCCCCGTGTCCGCCCTCCATGCCCGCCCCCGGAGGGCAGGCCTACGTGGCCCAGCAGCACACGCCCGGCCTGAGCAGGGCTCTGCTGCGAGGGGCCCTTAGCAGAGGGGAGCTGGGCGATCTGGTGGATCTCAGCCAGCTCATGGGCAAGAAGAGCTGCAGTGACAGGACGCAGGCTGGCCAATGAGAGCGCAGGAGGATTGGGAGGTGGTGTGTGTGTGTGGGGAGGGGGAGCAGTAGCCCCTTCCTCGTCCATCTTTCCATCTCCGCCGCTTCCATAAATCTCTGTCTCTCTCCCTCCTGATAACGCCCCTCTCTCCTCTCTTTATTCTATTGTCGTTCAGCCCTTCTGATCTCCTCTGCCTCCCTCCATCCCTCCTTCCCTCCCCCAACAACAGCTCTCCTTTCATGATTGGCTGCCGGGCCTGCCGCTCACCCCCTGCCTCACGCTGACTGGCCCGTGGAGGCAGAGGTTGTTGCGGTGTCTGCATTGCAGCGTTGCTGTTCTTTAGCAGAGCGAGAGGTGAGGCTGTAGAGAGAGGGAGGGTGGGATAAAGGAAAAAAGGAACGAGTAGAACTCTTCTGCCAGAGGGGGGCAGACAAAGCTAAACTTCGGCTACAGAGGCAGTCAAGAATGTGAATAGAAATGTTTTTTCTTTTTTTTCTTTGAGGAAAGCGTAGTTTCAAGCTTGCGTTGCCGGGTTTGCGAAACAGAACCTGTTTTTACTGGCTTCAACGGTGAACATGTACATTTTTTAAACACTGTTGATAACAACTGATCTTTAACCCGAATGCGATACGAGACATAGCCTTGTCGTGCACATGCACGTTGAGCCAGCTGGCGTGGTGGACGTGCGTTCATATTCTGTGTCGTATCGGGAACGTCGCTCAGAGGTTGACCCGACAAACATAAACGGGTGTGCAGGTGGGTAGAGGCTATTTATTACTTCTTTTCTTTTTTTTTTTCTCTTTGCGTCAATGCCTCCAACCTGCCTTGCACACACACAGGCCCATAACTCACCTCCCCGGAGAGCGGAGCATGCTACTGGAATGTCAGCACTATTTCTGCCAGCTGCGCTCTCTGTAATGACACGCCGCCATTTCATTCCTCCACCGCCAACCCTGCGTCCCTCTACCCTTCGTGGGCTGTACTCGGCTGTCTGGAGAGAATGTGCTATAGAATACCGGGCCAACCACATGAGACAGAGACAGAGAGAGACAGAGAGACAGAGAGAGAGAGAGAGAGAGAGAGAGAGACACACAAATAGACACAAACATGGATACGGATTAGCGACATCGCCCGGTTTTATTGTGCAAAGGCCCACTGCAGCGTGACGCGTCAGTTACTGTGGCGATGGGGGATGAGCCAAACAGAAGTAACGGATGTATTCCCGCATATTCAGCCCATCAAAGTGTCCTACAGTGTGCGCGGTGTAAGGATGAGATGAACACAAAGTGGCTTTAGATTTCTGTGGCTGGGGAAATGGAGAAAGAACATAAATATGACACTAAAATAGAAGAAAGTGAAAGATAAATGTGTAATATGTGGAAATAATCATTACACTTTAAAGGACCACTATGTAAAATTGTGTACACATCACATTTATAAACCTTCAGCAAAGCACGCCCAGTATAAGGTTCGATCGTCTATCTGTGTCAGGCTGAAAATGATTTCTTCCTTAAGCTCACTTGCATTGAGGGCATGAAAATAAGAGGCAACAGTGTACATTTTACTGTACATTCTGAGTCTGTTATAAAGCACCACTGAAACCCCGCTTGTTAAAAATACACTTGAACACTTGAACAGTCAATTGAACTGACGTGGTACTGATCAGCAATATATTGTTTACCTGTACATAATATGAGGACATTTCTTTACTACGTTACATGAGATAATTATGTGAAAAGCTGACAGGTAGCTGTTGTGTATGTAACACCTGCCTGCTAATGAAACACTGAAACCCTGGCCGTTACTGCTTACGTGGGTATTGTGAACAACTGTTCCATGAGTGAACACAGATTGGAACTTTTGCCAATGCCTTTTCACAATTTTGCCAATGCCTTTTCATAATATGTATAGTATTTGCCAACCTCATGTTTTGAATGATACACTGCTGCCTGGTAAGTAAAGAAAAAAAAAGAGATTGTAAAGTGCCATGAAAATCATATTCTGTCTACCATGTACCTACCTATCATATACTGTGATGAAGAGCTGAATTCAATATTGCTCATAGATGTTTACTCATGTTGTATGCAGTATCATTTCACCATTACATGCTGAATGTATGCTTAATCTGAATGCTACACTGACACAGAATGTTAGCAAGAGTATTTCCTGGTCTGTTTATGAACTGCTTACATTGTAGAGTCTTTGTATGCCGTAAATACATACAAACACATTTTTCTCCAAAAATGAATGACCGTGTCATATGTTCATTGAAATCAGTAGGCCAACAATAACTGATGTGTTATATCCTACTTCACTGATGTATCCCGGTAATATGAATATACCAAATGCAGTTCTTAAACAGACCCTCTAAAGCAGGAGTTCCCAAACGTATTTGTGCCAAGACTCACCTAGAGAGGACTAATCTATTTAGAGACCCACCAAACACCAAGTAACGGTAACATCATTTTCAAAAACGTATCCATTTTAGTTAATGCTATACCTGTGTGTGCTAATGGAAGCTAATGCTACACCTGTGTGTGCTAATGGATAGCTAATGCTATACCTTGGTGTGCGGCAAACATTTTTGAGCGGGGCACTCCAGACTCTTTGGTGTGCACACGGCTAAATAGGATTTCATCTAATCCGGAACAAGTAGGCTATTTTGCCACAACCTTCCTTAATGAGTGGAACAACACGAAGGTTGTTCATTCAATGGCCGCTTGCAATTTTCACGACCCACTCACTCCCACTCAGTGACCCTCCTGTGGGTCCCGACCCACTGTTTGAAAACCGCTGCTCTAAAGCATAATTTTTGTCATGATTCAGACTGTTTTGTAGTCTAGTGTTTTTTGATCATCATTGCAGACTACACTGTCATAAGTCTTTCCCTTGAAAACTAAACTATCGTCATCAATCAGAATGAGTGAATGTGTTCATTGTGTTCGTTACATTAACGTGCAGTAATAAGGACAAGCACAATTTTAGTATTTTTTTTTTGTGTGTGTTGCTGAAAGGAGCAGTGTTGTACTTATTGTAAATAGGCCTACTGTAAATAATTACCCTGAATGTAATGTATCAGTGATCCATTGGTTTAGGGGATATTTGACACCCCCATTAGACTGGACTGTGCTTGATGTGGGATCTTCATTTCTATTTGTTAACGATGCTGTGAATACAATGTATGTACAGTATTTACCAGACTGTGGGCTGACATCTGAGTTAAGCTGTTTCCTGTTATTAGAGTAGAGTTGCAGGCGTAAATATCAACTGGAACTGAGCCTTATCACTTGACAGATGCCTGCTAAGTTTTGCAGTTACTAAGAAACTGCTCTTATAACAAATTTCAATATTTGGGAGTACTGCTATTAAATGGCTGTAAATACCTGACTGTTGGTACTTTCTTTTATGAAAAAAGCTATGAACAGAAGAGATAAACAGATATACAAAATTATGTAGGATTCTAAAATAGTACCAATAACATAATCTTTGCTATCCTATTTGAAGCGATTTTTGTGTTTTGTTAACTTTGATTTCCACGCAGGCAGGGGAAGTTTCACTTTCTCGCCATAAGGAGGTGCTATTGACCAATATTTATAGTTTATCAAAACTCAGCTTCCCATTGACTCCGAGAAAAGGTATTGTTGTTCAACTCGGCACAAATGTCTATCAAACGTTCTGGTAAACACAAGATGTGTGTTTGGCTGCTATTTTCTTTTATATGGTTTTGAACATCACAAAAAGGGCAATAAGGTCAACTGAAGGTTGAGTAGATTGCATTTCACCTATTTATATCACGCCCACACATAGGAAACATTTACACAAAAACAACTGTATGGTTGCTTTAACTGTGCTTATAAACCAACCCTTAATTTCATTGCTAGAGGTATAGAGTCCAAATAAAATAAAAAAAACATTCAGAATTTTATAGAAATTTATTTTTTAATCAACCAACATCAGATTATATGTTCACGTGACTACAGTGGCCTTATAAATGTAATATTCGAGTTTTTAGTGGCAAAATCTGTGTTATTAGTATAGGGCATCATCTTACGTCTTACTTCAGAAGCCCCTTTCCCCGTTGTTTTATGAATAAAAGATCTAAACAAAAAGTAGTAACCAATTGCATCCAGGCAACAGTTGGTGGTAGCAATCCATTCAGACACCAGTAAGTATTTGTGTGCATATGTAGAGTTCTGTTGCCAGTCTGCAGGTGGGTTGTCAAAGTAGTTGACCAGACAGCCGACATGGAAGGGTGTGTAGCAGAAAATGAATATGATCATATTTGCTGTTACTATGGCGATGACTCTTTTCTTTTCCACTGAGTCTTCGGCATCCTTTAATAGAGTGCATACGGTCTGAGTGGAACACACTGCAATGATCAAAAGCGGAAAAAGGAAAGCCACACCCGCCAGCAACAGCACGAAATGCAGCGGGAGCGGTCTATCTTTAAGCCGTTCGTAGCATGTCCACAGGTTTTCTGGGAGGTTCACCTTGTAGTATCCCGCGCAGACAGACACCACTACCACCCACATGGTCAGACAAACGGCAAAGGCTGTTTCTTTCTTCCTCCTCCAAGCGTTTGCTTGTATCGGGAACTTTACTACCAGAAACCGATGAATGCTGATG
The DNA here is from genome assembly GCA_027564755.1 of Amblyopsis hoosieri. Taxonomy (NCBI): domain Eukaryota; kingdom Metazoa; phylum Chordata; class Actinopteri; order Percopsiformes; family Amblyopsidae; genus Amblyopsis; species Amblyopsis hoosieri. Next base: position 1,196,840 of record JAODUE010000009.1, read on the forward strand.
GCAGTGGTAGTGAACATGCTTGCATACATGTTAATGTAATGGGTAGACATTAGGAAGGTGCAGAATGTGGTTAGATTCAGACAAAAGAAGGCGTCGTAGATCCTGAATGGCAGGAAACTGATAAGGGCAAAGTCGGCTAAACACAAGTTTAGCATGTAGATGTGTGTGTCGGACCAGGAGCCCCGTTTGGTAATGAACGCACATAGAGCCATGGCATTAATTATTAGCCCAAGGAGGAAAATGGGAGCGTATGCCACAATTTGAAGAACATCCACTTGGCAAGTGTTGTTTACAGTACTGTTTGCTGTGTACATCATTGAGTTATCTGAAAGGAGTGGTTATTACCAAATTGAAATATATTAGTCATAATGTTAGTATTTATAGGTTATCCTTAAGGAAACTATCTTGGGATAAGAAAATTATGCAGCTAAGCTACAGTACATTTAGATAACAATTTAAGACAATATTTATGCCAGTATGTGAACTTGAGAACTGTTTGCAATAGCATATTAAATATGGCACTTTTAGCCTATAAAATAATATTACAAATTAACAAAAGGAATTATCCTGACTTTGTTTTTGACCATATTAAATCCATATAAAAAGCAAACAGCTAGAAAGCACTTACCAAACAATTCTGTCACTGAACAGCATGTGAAACAAATTGGTATAGGTTCACAGGAAGTACAGTATATGTGAATTGGCTTTTGTTTGTGTGTGTGTGCGTGTGCGTGTGTGTGTGTGCGTGCGCGAGCGAGTGAGTGAGTGTGGTTTTAAGCTTCCCCTGAACTCTTGAACTGCTGAGTCGACATAAGAATGTAAAGAATTTACCACATCCCCATCCAAAAGTGTCATTACAATTAAATGAAATTATATTCAATATGTCCACGCTAATGATCTAGGGCTAGGGCATTTTCCTAGTGTCTTAGAAGTGATCAGTTAAAATGTAAAAGCAATTCTAATTTTGAACAGTAATGCGATGTTTGGCCAGAAAAGCTTGACATATGGAAGAGACATATTGAGTATTATACACAGCCACAGACTTTGTTTGTGAAATGAATACAAGTAATGAGAAACGAACTGCGGGATTTTACCAGAATATTCCATAAAAGGAGGCAGAAACACATACAAAGAACAAATCTGTGGATTTACAATGAGATAAAGTGGATTATAAGGAAGCAAGTTAAAATGTTTCTGCTAACAACATTGAGGTTTTTGAAGTGAGCGGGCCAACAAACTAGTAGTTACTACAAATATCATTGACGTCAGTTACAGTAAAGTAAGTCGGGCAAGTTGGAAAGTTCACTTAAAAAAAAAATCTTAGTGTTCAAAGGTAGAGAGATCAGGAAGTTTGTGGTTGAAACAAACATTTCAAAAGTGTCGATTGGTATTTCGAGTGAGTATGCCCCTCCCACACCTGAGTGGTTTGTATTCCTCTCTACTCCTCTCCCTACATGTCATATAGGTTTTCATTGTCCTCCACCCCTCCTCCTCCTCCTCCTGGGTTTCTGAATAAGAAGCAAAACACAGATATTGAGAAGAAAACATACACAATGGGGAATATAATATGACACAGGTTATGGCAGCAGGTTTTTGACTATATTTGATTTAGCTTGCATCGCTTGATGTAGTTCACATGTTCAATTTGATTCCCACTGTTTCAAGATAACAGTCAGCTGTTCCTGATCATATTTCTGAACTTCTTTTTACTGAATGTCTTTCTGTGTTGGCTGTTGTAGTGTAAATCAAATTGAAATTACAGTGTCAACGTCGAGATTGTTTAAAGGTAGGCCAGAAAGCCAGAACCTGTATCGCTGAACTACTGTATGTGGTGTTAACCTAACCTAATTCAGTGCAATCGATTTTTGAAACCCCAGGGTTTCGACAACACAGGGCGTCAACCAGAATAGCACAAGCAGTGGTTACGTCATATCCTCTATATTTTATACAGTATTAGTGAAGGGCATGTGACAGATCCTATCAGTAGCTCACTTAGTGATAGCCCTGTTTCAATAACATTGTCTGTAAATGTTGCAGGTTCCTGTAAGGAGGTTAAAATGGGCATTTGGTTTGGTCCTATTATCTGACATTACCTTCCCCTAAGCCTATCCAGTTTTAAACATCTGTTTTGAACACCTGTGTCACTCTGCAATCATGTGTAAGTCTCCCTTATCTTTGTATCCCTCACTAGCCTGTGTCTGCTGCTCATTCGCTGTCCCTGCATCACTGCGGTGATACCTGTCTATCTGTTTGATAGTGCCCCTTTACTCACAGCACTACAGATGAAGGGGTGGTAGGGCTGGTGTGTGTGTGCGTGTGTGTGCGTGTGAACATGCTCTAATATAAATGAACACCACATTGCACCACATGGAACCCAATGAAACCACATATAGAACCACATGGAACCCATTGGTACCACATAGAACCACATGGAACCCAATGAAAACCAATGGAACCACGTGGAACCACATGGAACCCAATGAAACCACATGGAACCCATTGGAATCACATAGAACGACATGAAACCCAATGGAACCACGTGGAACCACATGGAACCTAATGAAACCCAATGGAACCACATGGAACCCAATGGAACCATATGGAACACAATGGAACCACGTGGAACCACATGGAACCCATTAGAACCACGTAGAACCCAATGGAACCACGTGGAACAACATGGAACCACATAGAACCATGTGGAACCCAATGGAACCACGTGGAACCAAATAGAACCATATGGAACCCATTGGAACCACAAACATGGTCATAATGGCTTCGGCCACGTAGTTGCCATCGAATAATTATTCTTTGAAGAAACTGCTTTGTAAATGTTATTGCGTGCGAGCAACACCTTTTGTGTGTAATAAATGATGCATCCATCTGCTGTGTATTTAAGACACAATTAGACAAACACCTTGTGTAAATTGGGCTTGTGTTATGACATTGGCATTTATACACGATGTCCATCACTAGGTGTCAATGTTCTTCCAGGTCACTCAACTGATAAGGACCGATACTTCCGGGCTGTCTGCTCGAATTAACATGATCACTTTTTAATCAGCGCTCATGCACTTTATAATATGCCTTCATTCAATGAACCACACTTTGTGTTATAGGCCTATATGCACATTTGTATTATAACTAGTGCTGAGGCGATTAGTCGACGTAACCGACGTCACCGGTTACGTAAATACGTCGATTTACTAAATGTAATGACTATTGAGAGGCAGCAATGAGCTGCGAACGCGCTTAGTAATCCTGAAACCAAAAGAAGAAGACAAATGTGTGGCATGGTGT
>JAODUE010000009.1:1200239-1216738 GCA_027564755.1 Amblyopsis hoosieri
CCCCCCCCCACACACACACACACACACACACACACACACACACACACACACACACACACACACACACACACACACCTTTATCTCAAGATAAATGCATTGTTCCTTAGCCATAATACGCTGATCCCTATATCTCACAATTGTTTCCCCCTTCTCTAAGTATTGTGTGCACATACAGTGAGTGAGTGATATGAAGTGTCACTCTCTCTTGACCTTCACAGGATAAAGAGGTCACTACTGTTACCTGTCTCCGTAACCTCTTGTCAGTCTAACAGGGCGACATTGACTGCATCAATGCATGGTGCATGATACTGTTTGCTCTGCGGTGCTTCTCCGAGACTACACCTTTTATCTGTAACACAGACAGCATCTTTTTGGTATTAGGTGACTTTGAGAAGATGTTTTCACTCAGGGCTCCTGCTAGGCCTTTCTAAAGGTGTTTCTACGTGTTGGTTTGCCCACTCACCCTTGTTTGTATATTCCCGTTACACGTCACACACTGGCCCGTGTGTGAACCAGTGTCTCATGGCCAACAGCGGCGGTTCTCCCTGACGTCGTTGTGTCTTTCTGTCTCTGTCTGTCTGTCTCTGTAGGGCACTCAGATCATCTTTAACGCTGCCAAGGAGCTGGGCCAACTTTCCAAGCTAAAGGTAAGACAGTAACGCGTGTGTGTCTGGAGAGGTTCTGCCACTTAAATCCCGGACGCGACGGCCACTGCTCAAAGAAGCAGTTGGTAAACAAAGGCCACAGTAAACTACATACTGTATGTCTGTGACCTCGTGCCAATTACAGAGCTACAAGCAAACGTCAGCGTACCCACGGCAATGTTTGTTTAGTATGAGGGGACGTCAAACCTGCCGCGTAATAAGAAACGAAACATGCAGAAAGCAACCTTTTTGTTGTGTGGCATTCTATTTTCTACTACTCATTGATGCTCATATCATACATTTACACAGAGACGCATTACTAGACCAATGTTTGGTGCTGTGTGTGTGTGTGTGTGTGCGTGCGCATGCGTGCGTGCTTGAAATCTCCCTTGTTCATCTTTCTCTTTCTCACCGTTGTCTGTGTCGTCTAGGAGCACATGGGGAGAGAGGAGGCCAAAGCTCTGTCTCCTAAACAGTGTGCAGTCATAGAGCTGGCATTGGACACCATCAAGGTAGAGACTGTGCTACATGTGCCATAATGCGCACACACACACAATGTGTGTTAGTCAGCGCAAATGGTAGCACCAGGACCACCAGCCTTAACCACCAGCTCTGTCCCATGTCCCGTGCAGCAATACTTCCATGCTGGAGGCGTGGGCCTGAAGAAGACCTTCCTGGAGAAGAGTCCCGACCTGCAGTCCCTGCGCTACGCTCTGTCCCTCTACACCCAGGCCACGGACAAGCTGATCAGGAAGTTTGTCCTCTCGCAGAATGCTCAGGGTGGGCATGCACACATCACACTGTGCCAAGGTGGTCTCTCCTGGTCTCTCCCCTGCATTATGAACAAAGCCATTTACTAGTACATAAATGTAGTCTGGCCAAGATAATAATAGATACATTTGCAAACATTATTATTATTAAATACAACAAAAAACTAAAAAGAAGAATTATCATAAATACCGTGAGTAATTTGGCCAAATCGCCTCCCTCCACCATTTTGAAAACCACTGGTGTACGTACAGTATAGGAAACGGTTTCCCTCAGTCTCCACTGCGCCTTCTGAGAAACACAAACAAGTTCAATTGCCTGTGAAGAATGGGGTTTTCAGGACAAATCTCCTGAATTCGACTCTCTATGCTTTGCCCAAGGGCACCTTAGCTGCACTTGTTGTAGGAACACAAGCATGCTGCCTGCTCTCTTCTGTTTGAACCTACTGTATACACGTAGCATTTGAAATGTATGCCAGCTACAGATCAGTTCATTGCTATGCTCTCTCTCTCCGGTCTGTCTGCATCAGTCCATGGAGGGAAAGGGGTCAGGTACACAGCTAACGAAGACACTCCACCAGAGAAGGGTAAGTGAGAGCTACCAGCTGAACTAGCTGCCATGCAGGTCTGTGTGGTTGTCGCTGTCTGACCACGCGTGTCCCCCCCACAGCGTCTGGAGTAGATGCCGTGGGGGAGGTGGTGATGCACGTGGACATCTTACCCCAGCCCAATGGAGAACACAAGATCAATGTCAAAGGTGTGACATGCAGACCGATTGACCCTTTATTTGATTCACATTTTCCACACTTTCCCATTCCCTAATGACGTTATGCCGTTTTCCCTGTGCGGCTAACAGTGGTGGCCGCCAACGACCTTAAGTGGAAGGCACAGGGTTTCCGTCCCTTTGTGGAGGTCTACATCATCGGTCCCCACCTCAGCGACAAGAAAAGGAAGTTTGCCACCAAGTCCAAGAACAACAGCTGGTCTCCGAAGTTCAACGAGAGCTTCCAGTAGTGAGTGTCTGTTTAGTCACACCTCCGTGTTTACATCATGGCGATTGGTCGGACTGTAAATGACAGATGGAATTCCTCAATTGCTCATAGAGACGAAACCCAGCCTGGGGGACGTCTTTTTGATACGTTACACATCACTGGGGGCTATGTAAGGAGAAACCATTGCTTAAATCTACATGAGCAGAAGCTAGGAGGAGATTCACAGAAGCATCGGTGCTTCCCAGAGGGACTACCTTTGCCATAAGCGCTGCTGCCCTGCTGCAGAGAGATGCCTCTAATGTCACAGCTTGTTTGGTGTGCTTGTATTGAAGAGAGTAGTAAAGAGGCGGTAGCCGATACATTCACAGCTGCATTACGAGATACAGACTAATGATGTGAGATAACAATAACATTTTGGTGTCAAGCCTTCGGAGTCGTTTGAATGACATATGTCTCTCGCCCCCCAGCTCCCTGGGCACGGAGGTGGGCCCCGAGAGCTATGAGCTGCAGGCGTGCGTGAAGGACTACTGCTTCGCCCGGGAGGACCGCACGGTGGGCGTGGCCGTGCTGCAGGTGAAGGACATGGCCAGCAGGGGCAGCGTCACGTGCTGGCTGCCGCTGGGCGCACGCGTGCACATGGATGAGACGGGCCTGACGGTGCTGCGCATCCTGTCCCAGCGCAACAACGACGACGTGGCCAAGGAGTTCGTCAAGCTCAAGTCGGACCAGCGCTCGGCCGAGGAAGGCCGAAGCTGAGGCGGGGAGGGTTCACAGACACACGCGAGACAAACACGGATCCCAGTGGTCTGCTGTACATAGATCTGCATACGTTATTCGCCATTAACACTGCAATATTCTCCTAAGTAGACACACACAAATAAAGGTCTGTACTCATTCAGGCTTACTTTGAATACTCAGACGGTGCACAATGTTTTTTTGTTGACATATTAACAAGCACCTGTCACCGGAGCTTTCTAACAAAACAAAAAACACACAAAAAAAACCAAACATCTCACCTTTTTTATGCTGTATGTTTCAAACGTGTGATATGACCAAACACAACACTACACACCATGTTAATAGTTTGAGGATGACCACTTTGCACTTTGGCTGCTATGTGTTTTCAGAGAGCCGCCCTTAGCTAGCTATGCTCCTGTCTGTGTCTCGCTGTCCACCTGCCTGCCTGACTGACTGCCTGCCTGCCTGTGTGTCGTTCTTCCAGTCTGTTGCTCTTTTGTTCGGCTTGCCCAGTCTTCCCATGGTGCGCAGTGCTGTGTGCGTTGACATAATGTACAGGCTGACCCTCGTGCTATGTGCGTTGACATAATGTACAGGCTGACCCTCATTCTGTGTGCGTTGACATAATGTACAGGCTGACCCTCGTTCTGTGTGCGTTGACATAATGTACAGGCTGACCCTCGTTCTGTGTGCGTTGACATAATGTACAGGCTGACATAATGTACAGGCTGTCCCACCTACACTGAACCGCCAGAGACAGAATACAAACAAATTCATTAATTAAATAATGACACCCCCCATTGTTCTTTGTGTCTAGGGGGCAACATCGCCCCCTAGCCTGTCCTGTGAAGTACTACTACGTCCTGCATGTTTACCCCCTAGAGCACTGTGATTCACTCGCTGTTATGGAAACAGATGTAATGAATGCTCCCCTGACTCCATCTCTCCGGCTCATCCAATTGATGACACGTTATACTTAAGGCGTGCATGGTGTTTTAATCCTGCTACACTAAGGTTTAACCTAGCCTAGGTTATCACACACTAGTAGAATGACGTAAAGTTTTATGTGTTCCCATAATGGTGATATGACTAGGAGGAAAATGTTATGGCCATATTGTCTATAAATAATTACATGAGTGCTTTTTTTATTTTAATTGTGAACTTGTTGTTTTCAAGCAACTATATACAAAAGATCAATTGTAACACACCAATGCTATATTATTCCTTGTATGCTCCCCTGGTGCACATTTACTCCAAAAGGGCTACAAGGTTTGTTCAGGCTTGCCACATCACCCCATTTTGCCACGATACATGTTCAAAATGACAAAAACATCTCTTTCTAGAAACTCTTCATTGGGTTGAGGATTGTTAGAGGAACATTATAATAACAAAGTGAGCATGTCATCTCAAGACTGCTGAGGCCATTTAATCACTGGTCCACCAGGCCAAAGTGAGCCTTTATGAGGTCTTCAATTGTGGGTCTTTGTCAACAAGCAGCTAACAAACTACATCACGTACAGTATATTGTCTTTGTGAAGGTTTTTACACTAGTCTAAACCCACTTTTTATGGCAATAGCAGTTTGTTAGTATTTTCACTTTATTTTTATTCAAGAACAACCCCTCTGTGAGAAATAGTGTTTGTATTTTGTTATTTTCACTGTGGGTGTGTATACACCTTTACCTGTCTGCTAAAACGTAAAATGGTTTTGGAGATTATGAGCAATATATGGCACTTGCATACCCAATGTATGAGCTGCCTAAAGACATGTACTAACTGCAATATCCAAGGAATGGAAATATTCCGGTTTCTTTATTTTTGTCAATAAGCAGGACTTTTTCAATTCACATACTTGAATGAACTGGAATGAATGTTTTTCAAAAGAATCAAGCCATCAAGGTCAATGCCAAGCTACAGTACTATTATGGCATCTGGGTTTTGGACCTGTCATGCACCATAGCCATCTAATTAAACCCTCCGCGCCACCAGAAAGTGAGCGAAAACCCTCAAACATTCTCACAGCCTATCACCTCAGTACATTTGCATGCCTTCACTGGACACTTAAATCCTACCAAAAACCAAGCTTGTGAATGTTGTTAATCTTCAGCACAGCCACCTGTCATGGATCACATCAAAGGGATGGTGGAGTTCAAAATCATGACTCATTGGTGATACCAAATCCTATGCCTTTTATTAGGGTCTGTAACTCACCTTTATCCAATAATGCAGTTTTTCCATGACCTAACCCTTTAATCAGAAGATAATTTGTAAATGCTGGTTTGTTTTATATTTGGGGAAACTATCTGATCCCAGGGCTCTGATTAAAAAGTAATTTGATTTTAAAGACATCTCTGTGGGGCTCAATGCGGTTAAAGACTACTTTGTCGTCCCGTCCCCCCCCGGTCATGTACCGTATACAAATACACTGCTGCACAAACCATCACACATTGGCACACGCACGCACCCACACGTGCACATGCGCATACACACATCTGCGCACACATAAAGCACAAAAAGGGCACATAAGATTACACACATGCATGACAAACTCCTGATCAGCGATGCCCACCCTGTTAATAAAATCACCTAGAACTGCATGTAGGGAAACTTTTGTGCCAGCACGTCTATTTGATGTTACTTGGAAATATTTATTTTTGTTTTGAAAATGTATTGACTCATTACATTTTTTTGAAAAGCTTGTGAATACATAATCCGTAACAAATATGAATGTAGCTGGACACAGAATTCGCACGAGATAATTATTTTCTACTGATGTTTATAAGTTGTTTCTTATTAATTGTATTAAAAGGATGATATGGAGTTGGAATGCAGCCTGATTGTGATCTAATTCCTAATTAAAAGGACATTTGTGTCATTGTGCATTCTTTCTATACGAACAATTGGTCTTTAGAATAGGACACGTGCCATTGTCATTCATAAATTATGAAAAAGATGAAATCACATTTAAACAAATATTTAGTTAAATTAAAAAATTGATTTGTGAAATCCTTTAAGGCCACAGGTATGTACTTACGTACAAATTACGAAACATCTATATTTCACAATCCTAAGTACAATGCAGTATTATCTTTAAAACATTGAAGTGCGTTTGACCAGCCGATCAAGGATTTTATAAAAAAAAAAAAAAATTGTTTCGCAGCAATGCTAGTTGGATACTGCAGTAAAGACTCCATCTTGTCCTTTCTGGCAGATAGCTGGGAGGGATGGGAGGGATGGGGAAGCCAAAACTGAGTGTGAATGTGTGCACAAAATATAGAACAGAGGAAATGGTTCCTAAAAAAATAAAAAGTAAGTTATTCCCTTTGTGTGCTACTGATTTGCCTATATCACCACCTTGTGGCCATACTATGTGCAGCAGTCAATTCTGATGTCCCCAGACAGAAAAAAAGACAGAAACGTGAGTTATTGTTTTACAGTAAAAAATGAAAGGAAAAACAAGACTTTATTAAAGAAGCATAAAAAATAAAACTCTTGATACATTTCTTATAACCATCAAGTCAGCTAAAATTATATGATTATACAATTTTTCTGGCTTACGGTTAAAAGGTCCATAAACTTTCAAATAAAATATATTTCAATTTTAAAATTTCTTCAATAATTTTTACTAATTTTTTTATAAATTGCCTATATGTTGTACACAGGAAATAAGGAAAATAAAAATACATTTGAAGTAATAAAAAGGTCACATTATTGTCTGGGATATTTAGGTAAGCAAATAAATTGTAAAAATAAAATGTAAAATTTTTTTTTTCTTAAAAATTATTAGCTAATGCCTGGTGGCTTGAAGACATGCAGATGATTAACTTACAAATAATTATACATGTTCCTTAAAAACTACACTTATCTTCAATTAATTGACCACTTTGAAGATACCATCCCAATGATTGTAATCAGGGTATATACACAACATACAGGTCATGCCTGCAACCTAGTTTTGATGTTTACATTTTGGTTCTGCGTACAAAAATCTGAATTAAAGCAAAATAGGAGAGCAGAAGGTTAAGGGGAGTATCTCAACCCTATGCGACATTGCGCTGCGCTATCTGCAGGCCGCTCCATCGCCCCCGGAAAAAAATTAAATAGAAATGGCCAGAGGTCACTGGCTACATGCCTCAGGAAACCCTGTTTTCAACCCTTTATTGGGGAAAGGGGAAGGGAAGAGTTCAGCTTTTAAACATTAGAAAAGAAATTCAGCAGTCGATGTGAGAATATTTGTACCTTTTTAACAGTTAAGCTACTGTACATTATCCTAACACTCCTATCGGTCAGATACAATCTGGTGCAACACCAGAATCACCATTAGACCCACATGGTGAGATTTAACACATCGTTTCTTTAAAAACTCAACTTAGATAATTATCAAGGGGTTAAGAATGGCCTTAAGTCCGACTCGCAAGCCGTTATTCATCCGTTTGTTTAGACACATTCACACCCCAGCAACTACTCTGCAACATTTGACATCAGTGATGGCCTGCCAGTTCTACAGTGCACTGGACAAGTCAATTGGGTGATAAAAACATCCTTGTGCTGCCTTATGAAGCAACTAGTAGCATTGTTCTTCATAGTGTTTCAGTAGAGTGTAGCACCAAAGCACCATATCATTCTTAAGAAAGACCACTAGTTGAACTTCAGGGCAGATTCCCCTCTGCATGTAAAGACAGAAGGAAAAAAAAACACTGCTGTAAAGCACTGCTGTAGTACACTCAAACAGCCAAACATCTGCAGAAGCACACAAACAGTTAACCCCAATTTCAAAAACCTAAAAAAAGTATCACAAATAATTATGATGAAGCATTAAGATCAAACTAAGCAAAGTGGTGTGAGGGAGAACCTGGTGTTTGGTCACTGTGCAGGGAAAGAGCATTTTAGGGGAAGTCACAACAACAAGTAACATTCTGCAGCTGCTGGGATTTTAACACAATTGTGTCTGGAAGCCCTGGATGACCTAGCTACTAGCTGCCAAAAAATATGTTCTTATTGTTTCTATTGTGTGAGACTGAAAATGTATTGTCTATGCAGTCACAGGAAGCCCTTTTGCATTCGTTTGTAGTGTTAGGACTATCGTCATGGCTTTTCTCAGTCTGCAGACCAATTCCAATGCATGCCGAACAAGGGCTACTAATCAACTAACCTGTCTAACGCCAACCCAAATCCTAACGTGAAAATCGTACTTAGAAACCCTGCAGGAGGGAATTCACACAAAACTAGAAGAATGACCCGACGCTGGATACGCTCCCCACTTTCTCCACATAGTGCACACATTTTGACCGAGGACAGCTTTACATGTGGCATTGCAGGGTGCCATTCAGAGTGCCATACAGCTTTGCTGTTAAAGGTTGGGGCGGAAGACCAAAAGTGGCTAGAATAAACCTCTAAGAGCTGCATTTCTTCCTTATTTTAGAGGGGCTGGGAGCTGCAGTGCATTATTAACAAACTAACTAGAGCCCCGTAACAATATTTTACATGGGGGCAGGCGTGTCTCCTCAACCAAGACCCCTTGATGTATGACTTTCATGTCTCACATCACAAAAACATCTTATTCTACTTCAGAACCTGACAGACAACAGTCAGAAGACCATTATTAAAAACGTAACCATTAAATTTGTAACAGGTAGATGATCTGAGGAGACTGACTTGGATGGATGGCTTTGTGGACTTCCCTAGGCAGTGGGACAAAAAGCGAGACAATCCTGGGTTGATGACAGACAAAGATGTAAGCAGCTTAACAGCTCAATACGTAACATCATTCAAATCTTCATCAGAAGCACATAAAATAGTAAGACGGATTGTCCGGCAGACCAAAAGTTCATAAATAAACTGACCATGCATGTGTTCCTTCAATACAATCAAATGAGGATAACTTAATAAAATGCCATATGCTAAAATTTGGTGGCAATTCATCCTACATTGATACAAATATTTCATGTTACGAACGATGGCATGTTGCTTATGTTTTTGGTGAGCTTTGTTATCCTTGGAGGTCACTCCACTGCAATGGTCTAATCAGTGCCCGACTATCCCTCCCTTAATGAAACGCGCATAAAATCACAGGAGAAAAGCAATGGACCGGTTAAGAGTCGTTGGCGCTCCATTGGAAACAATTATAAAACAAAGAGTAGAAAAGTGCAGGCCTTATTGACAACTTCATCGAAAAATATCTGTTAAGTACAAAAGGTGTCAAAGGAAAGGCTGAGAGACAACAGCAGGCAGAAAGGAGATCTTAAGAAGCGAGAATGAAAACGAAGAGAGACCAGTCCCCAGCAACCTGAATTATGGCCACGCCGTGCAGACTGGTCCAGGTCAAAATGAAGGCCCGAAGAAAGATAAGACACTGGCTCCTTGAGTTCCCACTGGGAGAAGCCTGACTAAGCCTGCCATCTGCAGAACAGAATGAATCCTCCTCAGTCAGAAAAGAAGTCATTATAATAATTATTGTTGTTGTTTATCTTGACATAGTTATCAACAGTTATTCATCATGGTTATAGTATCATCTATTAATGCGATGGGAGTGGTCCATCCTGAGTGCCAAGGCCATTAGTGCAAGTCCTTCCATCCATTCTGCCAGACGTGTTGCACACTCCGGTCCGTTTGCTGAGGCCCGGCACTGCCCTCCAGCCAGGGCACTAGGAGAAGATGCGGATGCACTGTGTGGCAGGCGTGTGGCAGACGGGGCACTCCGGCTCGGCCGACTGGCAGATCTGCCCGGCGCACTCCATGCAGAACAGGTTGTGGCCGCACGGCACCAGCGCCGCAGTCACCTCGCTCTCGAAGCACACGAAGCAGTCCCTGTTGGCGCCGGGGCCCACCAGGCCGGCCACCCCGGGCCCGGAGCCGCCTTTTAGCCGACTCAGCATGCCAGAGGTCAGGCCGCCTCCTCCCCCCTCGGAGTCGGTGGGCGAGCCGCCGGGCAGTGAGGACGCGGAGCAGGAGGAGTAGCCTGTGGAGGAGCCCCCGGAGCTGGAGCTGGACGCTCCGGAGAAGGAGGTGCCGCCCGTGCCACTGGACTGCAGCCAGGACAAGGTGCTGAGGGGGTCGCTCTGGGCCCGGCGGGCCAGCGGGTGATCCAGGGGACCCATGCCCGCGTCCTGGGGCAGGGTGGGAGACAGGCGGGGGGTGACGGCGCCGCCGCTCAAGCCGCTGCTGTTGCGCCGCAGGGTCGTCGTCGACGGCGTCTGCTGCTGGGAGGGGGGGGAGCCGGAGGCCTTGCCGCCGTTGACGAACGGCGCCCAGATGTTGGCGGCGCTGAACTCAAAGGCGAGCTCCTCCGACGACACCGCGGGCAGCCCCGGGGCGGCAGACTCCCCCCCAAAGGTGAAGCCCCCCGCACCGCTGGAGGCCGTGCTGAAGGGGCTGGTGGGGCTTCCGCCCTCCGCCCCCTTCCGACCGGCGCTGTAGCCGTCTGAGCTCACGCCGCCGTGCGCGTGGTAGGCCGCGGAGGAGGACAGCTTGCGCGCGGCCGCGGGCAGCGGCGGTGGTGGAGGGGGGGGCGGGGGCGGGGGAGCAGAGTGGTGGTGGTGGTGGTGGTTGTGATGGTGGTGGTGGTGGTTGGTAGCCCGCGACCACAGAGCGGCGCCCAGGCCTCCGCTCAGCGAGCCCAGGCCCTCCAGGCTGACATCGGTGCCGTTGGTGTGGAAGTCGTTGTCGCCCTGGAGGTCCACGAAGGCGCCCGTCCGCAGGGTGATGTGGGTCTCGATCTCCTCCCGGGCGCGGTCCACGTTCTCAGGCATGCCGGTCACCTCGAACACTGGGTCTTTCTCCCGGCTGGGCGTCACGATGTAGGTGTGCGTCTGCTGCTGGATGCGCTTGATGGTCGCACCCTTGGGCCCCACCACCAGGCCCACCACTCTGTAGGGCACCCGCACCTGAACACAGCACACACGGACGTTAGGCACAGGCAGCGAACACAAGGCGGGAGGCCTGACCTGACGTGACCACGCCCATTGGGACGGGAGAAGGCTGTGGTGTGGGGGTCTACCTGTATGGTGGTCTGTCCCGGCAAGTGGGGGGGTCCGGGAAGGGAGCCCCCAGCTCCGGGCCCGGTGCCGGCTTTGCATCTGGACGCGCGGATCATGGAGAAATGCTCGGCGGCGGAAACAATCTCACGCTTGGCCATCTCAACGTCCTCCCTGCGCCCCGTCACAATAAACACCGGTTCCTCCCCCCTCACCGGAGTCTTTATGTAGGTGTTTGTCTTGGCACGCAGGGCTTTGATCTTGCAACCTACAAGGTGTAGGGGCAGATACAGATACATTAAACATTAGTATTAAATAGCAAAACTAACTGGCAGACATGAAAGGTTATTTTACAACAAGGTATCCTTAAAACATGTTAGGAATTAAGTATTCATGTTTTTACTGTCATGATTATCATTTGTTATGGGTCTATATTCAGTACTCCGAATGATGGCTCAAATTTGAAATGCTATGCTTTACTATTCAGTTGCTGTCAAAACATGCCTCCTTCCTAGCTGGCCATCCGCCTTAGCTAACAAAATATGCTACTGTGTCTTTAAAATATGGACGACTGCTCTCTGCAGCCAATAGGGTGCTCAGTGCGTGATGTCATTCTGGGAAGCAGAAAGCATGGCTTTTTCAAACAAAGAGAACAATGCGATAACGCTGCCGCGCCTGTCACGTTTAACATGCATGATACACACATCGCAAATATGAGTTAAAGCAAATGTAAAACTAACAAGAAAATTGATATTGATACGGTGAATTTTCATTCGACAAAAATTGTAAACCGGAGCTGGGTGCAGGGCGTAACACCGCCCAGTCCCGTGGTTATGTGTCTGCCTCGTCTAGCCTCACTCACCTCAACGACAACAACAACAAAAAAACACTTACATTCTACATCAAACCTTAATTGAAATACTAGCAGTTTATATAACCGTAAAACTATCGATGTGGTGACTTCGGCGCGTTAAAACAGCAGCATTCGGTAAGTTTCCTTTGTTTGGTGCAGACTACTACATGCCCAGACTCCCGACAATCTGCCGCTTTGTCTGACCCTCTCCCACCCCTCCCCCTCGAACCACAAACACTCATTCCCTCTACCTATTGTCTCAGCTGGTTAAACTGACATACAAATACGATCTAATACTACCCTAGGTATGGAAGACAATAAAAACGCAATCGCCGACAGCATTCACCAGTACCACCTCCAACAATAACTCCATAAGACGCGCAGTAAACTTGGGGGCCCTGCTTCAAATCACACAAACAAAGAACTGAACGCGTGCGGCTGGTAGAGCTGTTGATGTACTCATACTGTCAAACTCACAATATGGGGGGGGGGGGGGTCGCACAAGGCTGCTGGTCTTACCTTGGCGTCCCACGATTTCAGCAACGTGCTCAGAGCTCGGAACGGGCACGCATTCGGTCATGTTGACACTTCTCTTTCTGTTGCAGAGGACTGAGCTTTGTTCCCCGTGAAGCATGGAGTGCGAGCCAGCCATGTGGTACCCGCCAGATCCATAGTACTCTGGAGACGGGGAGCAGGACGTCGGGGAGTCGGGGGAACCACCAGGATGGTCCAGCATCTGGAGATCTACATAACCTCCTCCTCCTACACCGTTGCAGTTCTCAGAGCCCTGTCCCTGGGTCCCATCGTGGGGGTCAACAAGTCCACATACACCGCTACAGTCTACCTTCTCTAGAGCCATGAGTGACAACTGGTCCAGTGCGAAGCGAAGCGCCTCTTGGTGATCCTCATCTCGGGACTCTTGGTCTGTGTCTCGGGGCAAACCGATCCCATTGTGTTGACTGCTGACTACCATGTCGTGGTCCATAATCTCGGGATGGAATAGAGGGCTAGGCATAGTCACCGAAGATCTCACATTAGGTCTCGGATGCCTATTATTTTTGAGTTGCGTGAGCCCTATAACAAAATAAAATACAAACTAATTTGAATTAAACTCCAGAAACAATAGTACATTTGGTGTCATGTCTCCTTCCATTAACTACAAACCACATAAACAGTGTGCCGATTGAGCGCCTGCTTTTGTCTGTTGTTGCTGCTTCTACCATAGTCTGCTACCCGAAGACATCTAGATGTCAGTCGTTTTCAACGGTCTAACCAGTTGTATATATACATGGAAATTAACACTTTAAATCAGTTAATTTAACTGTGTTAATTTTAAATATACTCGTGACAATTTAAGATGAACGCTTGTTGGCATCTGTTAGCAAGCTAGCGTCACGTTGTCGACCCTTTGTTTGGGAGTTCCAATGCTAGCTGGTTAGCTGGCACCAACAAACAGCAATCCCTTCTCAATTACCGTACATGGCAATTGGACATTACATCTACCCAAAGTGTGCTGGCAAGATTAACTTACTTTATCCTTTATTCTCTGGCTTGTCGGTGTCGTCCCGGTTGCTTCTTGAAAAATCTTGAAGAAATGATGAGAAGCAGCAGTGAGGAGGAGGCGACTGGGAGTGCGCTAAATGCTAGCAAAGCTAGCTAGCACGCTAAATTGGGGGCGTTGGAGAAAATGTATAAAAACGAAAAGGAGGCTGTTGAAATTACTTCACATAGTCGCATTCCAATGTCTGTCAGAGGCCGTCTATTATATGTAGCGGCTAAATTACTGTCTCTAAAATGTAACACAAGAATATTACCTCAGTAAAAAATAGTGGTCCTTGCTTCTCTCTGCTGTTCCCTGACCCCGGTCCACCGCCTTTGTCTCGCCAGGCGCACGCCGCTCTGACTGTCTCTCTTGCACAGAGCACTGACGTCACCCGCGACTCAACAATGGGTTCAAAGGCCACGCAGAACAGTAGCGCATCACTAAAACGCTTGTTGTTGCCTGTAACGTTACTGATAATGGTACTAATATTAATCTACAATATATTTTCATTACTCTAACACTTGATTTCTCGCCAGACAATGCCACATACAATTTAGTCATAGGGTGTGTTCATCATGGCTACCTTGCTGTAGGGTTTTTGGGTGGTCTAACAAATAACCAATTATGCTCATGCAATCTGTGCCGTGCAGTTTATAAATTCTGAAGTGTATTTGTTTAAAAATGGAGAAGATGCCCCAGTTGTAATAATAAACATTGCTGCAAACTGACTTCACAATGACAGTCCAATTACAAAAAGAGTTGCATTTATTTTATAGTGACATGGTACAGAAAACTACTGAAAACATTAGAAACGAGGTACACGAATACATCAGCATATGAAAACATACATTTTCTTTTACTGAGACAATCAAAATGTAGTAATCTGCGGTGTCAATGCAATTTTTTTTTTATTGTGTCAAAACACACCTGAATACAAATTTCAGTCCATTTAAGCCAGTGTAACTAATTTAAGTCATGCATTTTTTTTAAAACACATTACATTATTCTGATTACTCGCATTAAACTGCATATGGTGTACATATAAATATATACATTCAACATTTATCAAGGCATGGCATATACTCCCTACAGTGCCAAAGTAAAATTGGAACAAGGTCAGCTATAATCACGAAAAGATACACACACACAAAAGGTATTCTAAGTAACTGCTCTGTTCCACCAATTAGCTTTGTCTCAACCAAAACATTTAAGACTATAATGAAAAGCACCATCCATTTGTACACATACAGTAACATTAGTAGAGGTAAAACAGAACTTACATCTAACCATATAACTTCAAAGCACCTTTCAGAAAATATCAAAATGTAAATGATAACAAAAACAAAAGCTATATTTTAGACTGTTGTGCCATAAGTTGACACGGTTTGAAGGCAACAGCTATAAAAGCAATTCTTTATGATGGAGCCAGGCAATTTATAAAATCTGTGAGGAAAGAATACTGTGTATAAGCCAGCTCGTTTTCTTCAAACAGTCCTGCAGGAGGACAACAAAAAAATATGTTAATTGTATATTACCATCTTCTGATTGTTATTCGTCACATGCTACTATAATACTACTAAATGCTGGGAACTAGATGGAGAGCAGCAAAACATACATTATAATTCTGCTGTAATTGCATTTTATATGTTTACTGTTGCTAGGACTCCTCCTTGTCCCGCTTGTCAATCTTATCCTCTGGTGTGTTCGCCATTATTTGAGCTTCAGCAGTCGTGTCCTCTATGTGTGCCAACATATCTGCCATGAGGGCTTCTTCTAACCTTCTTCTCACATTATGCACCAAATCTTCCTGTTTCCTGGAGGGAACACAATAGAACAAACAAAATGGAGTTACCAATTTCAGTGTGACAGCATCTTGGCAAGCTAATTCAGTGCATCTCAAATGTGAAAATGCATACGTTTTGTGGGTGAACAGATTTTAGGGGACAGATTATTCGCTTTTTTCCACACGTTGTTCCTTAAGGGTTGAACGTCTGACCCAAGGCATGCTTTTGTGAAAATACCTCAGATTTATGAAAAATAAACTCGGGAGGCAACTTTCACAGAGACCCTGGTACGAGCGTCGGAGGTACCATCGGGACCTCCGTGACTCAGTACTCGCCCGAGAGTGCTCCTACATGTGCATCTCAATACATTTGAATATTGTGGAAAAGTTAAGAAATTTCAAAAAATATATTGACAAGTGAAACTCATACATAGTTCAAGCCTGTATTTGTTTTAATCTTGATGATTACGGCTTACAGCTCATGAAAACCCCAAATTCAGTTTATCAAATTAGAATATTGTGAAATAGTGCAATATTGTCAGACTGTAAATGGTCTCTCAGTTCAGAAGGCTTCATAATCATGTGGAAGACTGCTTAGCAGCAGACAGTCAGTCATCGACACCCTCCACAAGGAGGGAAAGGCTCAGAAGAGCATTGCTAAAGAAGCTGGCTGTTCAGAGTGCTGTGTCCAAGCACATTCAAAGAATGTTGAGTGGAAGGCAAAAGTGTGGTAGGAAAAGTACGAGCAACAGGGATAACCGGAGCCTTAACAGGACTGTCAAGCGAAGGCCATTAAAACATTTGGGGGAGCTTCACAAGGAGTGGACTGAGGCAGGAGTGCATCAAGAGCCACCACACAGACGTATCAAGGAAATGGGCTACAACTGTCGCATTCCTCGGGTCAAGCCGCTCCTGAAACAGACGCAAACTTCAGAAGCGGCTTACCTGGGCTAGGGAGAAAAAAACTGGTCCAAAGTCCTCTTTTGAGATGAAAGTACATTTTGTATTTCATTTGTCAATCAAGGTCACAGTCTGGAGGAAGAGTGGAGAGGCACAGAATCCAAGTTGCTTCAAGTCCAGTGTAAAGTTTCCACAGTCAGTGATGATTTGGGGAGCCGTGCAGGCGCGTCGGAACGAGATTGACATTGGGGGGGACCGAATTGACCCATTCGCTAAACCTGTCCCTAGAACTGCTATGTGTCTAATC
>JAODUE010000009.1:1254337-1265339 GCA_027564755.1 Amblyopsis hoosieri
GTGTTTTTTAGTTATTTTTTTTTTTTGAGATAGACAAACTCATATATTAAAACTCTCTATTATATAGTCACACACACACACACACACACACACACACACACACACACACACACACACACACACACACACACACACACAGCACGCGCGCTATGAGCTATGAGCAATATACTAGATCCACCACGAATGTCAGAAAATCATTAATTGGGGCCCGAAATGGACAGACTTGCCTCTACACAACTACACACCTACACACACGCTCACCCCACACACACACGCACACTGTACAGAAGCTCCCTCCAGTGTTGAGAACAGACCCGTGCACACAGGGACAACACAGATCATTTAAACAGTAACAGCCAGAGGTCAAGGAACACAACTAAAGACTAAGTAGCAACAGAACATTAATGTGACCACAGCACTCTCCACTGTACGATGCGCATGGTGTGGGTAGGGTTAACACGACTTCATTTACATTTGAATCCTTGGTCTCCAGCCAGGGACCCCTCCCTTACGGAGGACCCAGTGGGGGTAGGGGTGTGTGGGTGAAGGGGGGAATGCACTGGGCTAGGGGGGCAGAGACATTCGCACACCGGCCACCTCAGAGGCAGACAGAGACATTTATTTTTCTCCATGTTCTGTTACAGTTGGGTTATATGGTACCATTGATGCTCCATTTAAAACCTAAATGGAATGTGCCATTGGGTTATTATCTTCGGCCACTTTATACATGTGTGTGTGTGCCTCTATCTGTTTTGGACCCACCTTACCACGTATGATATGGCAGTGGTAAATATTATACGACTACCACTATAAAGCTATAGTAAAAAAAATATACTAATACTATGGCTTTGATCCAAGCAATAAAAACTGTACATTAGCCATCTGAGAATGAGTTTGGATTTGTGTTAATCTACATAGATTATTGCTGGAATGTTTGTGTAAACATAGCTTGTTTGTATGGTTATTATTATACTTGCTCTATAGTGCCCAACACGTTTTAGTCCTGAGAAATTATGTACATGTTTAATTAAGAATGTTTTCCAGGACAATTGAGTGCTTTCATTTAATGTGTGCATGAATTCAAAATATGTACTATCATTGTTGGATGGAAAACTCCAAAAACGTGGCTTTTTAAGGGAAGAGAATACATTGTAATTTTACACATGCATTTTAGAAAAATTGAAAACGAGCTTTGTACTGGTTTCCTTATCCCTATCCACAATGTTTTTAAACGCAGTAAGTAAGGCATTCGACATGAGTGTCGAGATCTCTGACCTTAGATAATAACAGTATTATATAATGCATGCCAGCAGCAAGCCGTTTCCACCTTCACAAATATGTGGGAGGAGGAAATATTTTACACAGTGATAATCAATAAACGTCTCCTGACCAGAAATCGCCCTAGAAAACAGAAAGAAGACATAAATAAGGTGAATGCGGTCATGAAGCCTGGCTCTGTTGACCTATCTCACCCTGTGTCCTCTATGTGCCTCTGAGTTATTCCTGACCCTCCAGGCCGCTCCCCCCTGGCAGCTCTGTGAAGGTCAGCTCTTCACCAACGCAGCAGTGAGTGGGCGGCCGGGCGAGAACCAGGCAGGTACAACCTGTCGCCAAAAGGGCTGTGTGCAAAATTCAGGCCTGCTCGCTCCGCCCGCAGCCGCTCTCTCCTGTGTCGGTTGCCATGGCTACCAGGCGGACCGTGTTCGAAGGGCTTGACTTCCTAACCAAGCCCTCCGAGACAACGGCCGCTGAGGTAGCAGCTCGTGGCCGGTGTGCTCGTCCCCAAACTCACACAGCTCATGTTAAAATGTATTTTAATGTACGTGTTATGCATGCATCCAAATGTATTCGAATCAGATGATTACGCAACATAATTATGGAGCCCTGCAATTGCATTAGTGCAGAAAAACAAAATCAATACTGCTATTTATTTGGACCCTTCAAAACCCTACTGACAATTCAGCTGTGGTCTCCAATTGATATGCGTGGTCACTTACAGAAAACATGTCCAAACTGTCTTAAATATGGTTTGTTTTCAACAATGGAAGTGACTTGTAACTATTGATGGCAGTTTTACACAATTTATCAAAGACTGGGTAGTATAAATGTCTTGCAGTCATTTAACTACCTACATTAAGGGGATATTTTATATTAAAAAAGGCTTTTCATGCCTTCATTATTGTCTTGAATAGACTAACTTTGTTACGCTACATTACACAGCACAGTAAGCATGCCAATGTATTATCCCGATCCAATGGTTCTTAAAATCTATTACACTAAGCAAACTTAATTAAGTGGTAATGTAGTAGCTCTTTGAAGAACAAATGTACATAGGAATGTATTATACTTATTTTTCAAACGCATCTTCACCACAAGCTGAACAAAACTATCGAGAAGCAATAAGTTTGGGGTCATTTTGTTTTTTGTCACAACCCAAAGCAAGTCTAATGGTGGCTATTGCTTTACAGTTGTCATTTTGTGGTTTTGCGTCAGTTTTAGTTTTGTGTGTATATACTGTATATATATATATGCGAGCTAGCAGCTGTGTGTGTTTGCGTGTGTCAACACACGTCAACAGACGTGCTCATGCCTCCCCCAAGGGACCCCTGGCTGCGTTGTTTCATATCATTTTCATATTGAACTTCCTGGTACCCCCTGAGGAGCTGCCCACGGCAGGCTCTGGCTTCCGGAAGGAGTACTCCACTGTGAAGTTGTTCCTGCGTTGGCCGCGACCCCGGCTCCACACGAACAACAGCAGGAAGCAGAAGAGGACCACGCCCAGGAAGGTGATGCAACCCATGGCCGTGGACACCAAGATGGTGGTCAGGTCCAAGGTGAACTTGAGGAACACGCGCGTGTTGTTCAGACTCGTGTCGTTGAGGAACTCGCCGCCGTACAGCGAGCGGTTGAGGAAGAATGCGGACGCGGCGTCCAGCGGCAGCCCGCGGACCGTCAGCGTGGCGAAGTAGGTGTCGTTGCCCCCGGCATTGCTGGCGATGCAGATGTAGGTGCCGCTGTCGGTCAGCTGGACGTAACGGATCTCCAGGGTGCCGCTGGGGAGCACGGTGATGCGGCCCGTGCTCTTGGTCGTGATCCGCCGCCGCTGCGGGGAGATCCAGACTATGGCGGGAGCAGGGTCCCCCTCGGCCCGACACAGGAAGCTGACCGGCTGGCCCTCGCGGGCAGTTACCTGCAGTCACCAAACGACAGCAACTTACTCCAGTTTCACAATAATACATCTTTGGTTACAACAGTCTGCCATACCAATGCAGTAGGAATACACAATCAAAATCAACTAGATTCACCTGCATTACATGCTTTTACAGTTTAAAGATGGAGGCAGTAATACAATTTCTACATTTTTTTAAAAGGTATAGTAAGTGATTGTAAGCTAAGATGCTTCTTGTCAAATTCACCAAATGTCTCCTTGCGGTCCACTAGTTTACCGTTCTCTGCGTCTGCTGAAAAAAAAATCTGTTACTTCTACTTTCTACTTAACCCTGGCTCTGTAAATAGAAACACAAATGAAGTGGTGCAGGCCAGGCTGCACACAACAACAAAAACCCTAGCTTTCGCAATGCGTTTCCAATGTGTGGGGCGGAGCTAATGAAAGAGCACCCTATGGCATTGAAGGGAGAAGTGTTTTTGTTTTGATCGAGTTCAAATGTAGTTTTCTTCAGAATTACTTATTACTTACCTTTACTTAACCAGTTATAAGGCTCCTTGAGATTACTCTCTTTTACAAGAGAGACTTAGCCAAGATGGCAGCTTAAAACCACAACAACTAAAACGTATCGTATTATCTTCTGTCTTCTGTTCCTCATCAGTTAGTCTTGAGTATAGTCCACGCTTTCCCTGTGTTCCCCATGTTTCCCTGATTCCAGTCCGTGATTTCCTTGTGTCCTGTTAATGTTCCTTCTTTCATAGCTGAATGTCTCATTAGCTCCACCTGTGTAAATCACGCCTAATTAGTTTCACCTGCCTCAATTTGTCTTTCCTGTCTAGTCTACCTGTGACCTGTTACCTTATCTTTATTCTGTCCCTGGTTGTTGATGGTCTATTGTTAATTGTTTGTTCCGGTGTTGCAATCATTATTATTATTCATGGGTTCTGCCTGTGTGTTATGTGCTGTGCACTTGGGTCTTACCTCTCCGTCCTCAGCACTACAACAATACAATACAATACAATACAATCCACTTGTGTACATCTGTGTGCATTACCTGCTGCATCTTGCGGTTGCGGATCTTGGGCTTCTGGCAGGTGAAATGGTCAAAGAGAGCCGAGTCGGTGAAGGTGCTGAGGCTGAACCCCTGCACCTCCACCGGCCCCGTGCACACTGGGACCCTGCCGTCAAAGTTGAGGGTCTTGCGCCTCTGCAGGATCCACAACAGACGGCAGTCGCACTGCAGCGGGTTGCCGTCCACTCGCAGGGTCTCCAGGCTGTTGACGGAGTGGAAGGATCGTTCTTCCAAAGTCTGCAGCTCGTTGGAGGAGAAGTTGAGCACCCGGATCTGCCGCAGGCCCCCGAAGGCTTGGGGCTCGACCGTGACCAGCCCAGTGCTCACCATGGTGAGCTCCTTCAGCCTCAGCAGGTCCCTGAAGGCCCAGGACTCCAGCGTGGCGATGGGGTTGTAGGACAGGTTGAGGTGGGTGAGGTACGCCATGTTCCTGAAGGAGGCGGAGGGGACAGAGGTGATGTTGGTGTTGGTGATGGACAGCCAGCGGAGGTCCAAGCCCTGGAAGCTCAGGGGGGAGATGTACTCCAGGTACGGCCAGTTGTCGATCTCCAGGCCCCGCAGGTTGGACAGCTTGCGGAAGTTCTGCTCCTCCAGGGCGGCGATGCTGAGATAGCGGAGGCGCAGGGTGACCAGGCTGCGCAGGTAGGACAGTGTCTGGCCAGAGATGGAGGTCAGGTTGCACCGCTCTATGGTCAGGTCCTCCAGGCCTATCAGCCCTGAGAACGCCTGAAGATCACATCGGACAACACAGACAGCCAGCAGAATTCAGTAGTCACAATCTTCCCTATGCTCACGTTAGCAAGTAAGTAAGTCAAGTTTATTTCTATAGCACCTTTGATTTTATAGCAGCCTGACTCCGCCCACTTGCTAAGAAACTAGTCTGGAAATCCTGTTTGCATTAGCGTTTTCACAGCCACACTGCTGGCGGACCAATCAGGGTGGGTCAGTGAGATGCCGTTGAAGTCAAGCGCATTTCAAAATGGTGGCCAAGCTAAACCAAACAGGTTTGTTAAAGGCTGTCCAATAGTTTCAAAATTAACTAGAGGTCTATGCCAAGTAGGAGGAAACAACAGTTAACACTTCCCAATGGAGTGTGGCCAGACCATATTCCCAAAGTGAATATTGGGTCTAATATGTTAGTGACAACGTGCTTTACAGTAATATTAATAAAATGAATAAAACAACCACAAAATACAATTCAATAAAAAAGACAGCAGATTATTTCTCCTTTCGGTCGCTGCTCTATACCTTGTGGGAGATGTAGACCAGGTCATTGTCTCCCACTTCCAGGTGTTTCAGACTGCGTAGGTCCTGGAAGGTGTAATCTAGCAGGATCACCATCTTGTTCTCGCTCAGGTCCAGGCTTGTCAGGTTGCCCATCTTGGCGAAGGCCCCCATGGGCACCAGCTTCAGCTGGTTGCCCCTCAGCCGGAGCACCTTGAGGCTCTGCAGGTTGGCGAAGGCGTTGGGCTCCAGTGTGCCGATGAGGTTCTCGCTGAGGTCCACCTCCTCCAGCCGGGGATAGGGTGCCAGGTCGCCCGCCTGCACCCACCGCAGACGGTTCCGGCTGAGGTCCAGCAGCCGCGTCTCCGTGGGGATCCCCTCGGGGATGCCGGTGAGACGCCGCCGCTGGCAGGCCACCGAGCGCAGCTGGGCAGAGCACTCGCACCGCGGAGGGCAGGCCCCGCAGCTGTCCGGCAGTGCCACGGTCGCCAAGACGACCGCCAACGCCGCCAGGATCCATCTCTGCATTCCGGGCGGCGAGGCTCGCTCGTCAGCGCCAGAGGAGCCAATCATGGCCCTGGTCCTCTGACTCTTAGCCTATGGCAGGCCAGGTCAGCGCACCATACACCTGGGAACATGGAGAGAGGGAGAGAGAGGGGTGAGTGTTCTGCGAAGGAGATATTGCGAGGAGAGGCTTCAATGTGAAGTACTGAAGCAGGATTAAAGGAAGCGGGCTGGATAATTTTAGCACACCGATCATCTCATGCGCTCATAAAAATTACATTCAAACAAAGTAAATTATGTATGCTTCAGAGAAAGTCACATTGTCCCGACCCTGGTGGGAGGGGGCTTTAGGCTAGATTACCGAGAAGAGATTGAACTACAACTAACTAGATCTCATTACAGAAGCATCAATCAGGTAAAATATTGAACATAATCTGTCTATTTAGTGATTCCTCTGTGGAAGGAGCTGGATTTCAGTTGGAAAGTGGGGCATGGGGCATTCATGCATTTTGCATTTCCTCAATTCTCCTCCCAGCACATAGACATATGGTCTTCACATTCCAACAGTCATTATGCATTTATAACCAGCATACATAAATACAGCCGCTTGGATAGGAATCATTCCGGGAGACATAACTACGGCCTCATGGTCTGAGGCAGTAATAACAGCTGCGCTGGGGACGTTTGTTCTTACATGTTTATGTGCCATGTCTATGAATTAGCCATCGTTTTGTTCCTCCCCACACAGCGATGCGATAAGTCACTCCTGCTTAAACGTTCCTTGAGGCAACCTGTCATTGCGCCCACACGGTGTTGTCAGCGCACGGAGACAGTCATGCAACACCTGCCGTCAGTGACGGAACACTCAGTCAGCCCCGGACCTTGTGGTCACTCGGTTACCAGGGAACGAGAGTGACCAGAAGAATGGCATCGTTTCTAAAGCAGGACGAGCTCAAAGAGGAAGGCTTTCTTTCCACCACACAACAGGCTACTGCATCTAAAAACCCCACACTTGAAACCCTGTTTGCATGAAAATAAAAAGGTATACCAGCAGCAGAGCCTCTGTGCTGTGGTTGAGGTGCCACTGCAGCGCTATGGAAAATGCACTCTGACTACTCTACTGGAGACAAGATGTGCTAAGTGGATTAATACAATTCTGTTTTCTTTTTCTGGCGGTTATTCAGACGGTGAGTAACGCAGCGAAGAACCAAAAACCCATCTTGTTCTCTCACCCAGTGGGCTTTGTTTCGGTCCCTCGCTTGCCAGTTGAATTTATAAAACATAGACCCCTCTCTTGAGAGCATAATCACATCTGACTGTTTCGTTGCATTGGCACCAATAGGAAGAAACAGTATTTGAACTAAATGGAATGTTGCTGGCATACACATCCCTCCCAAACCACATGTGCTTACAAAGCATACAAAACACACTTGCGCTCGTCCCCAAACCAAATGCACACATTCGCAGACACACCAAAGTGCTGCAAACCCCACCCCCAATAAATTCCTTCTCATCCTCTAAGCCCGAGGGTGGCAGAGGCCCTCAATGTGAGACAAGCCTGGAAGACCCTCTGTTTACAGAACCCATTTCAGAAGGATCTGCTTGATATCTGACATGATTCTCAGAGGCCGGGAGACATAAACCCAGGGCACAGATGCTGCCGCACAAGCTGACCCTGATTCTTAGTAAAGACTGTGCCTCGCACTGTCAACCAGAAACAACTCACCTAGACCACAACAAGAGCAGCACAGTCAACTGCACAGTCCCTGCAGAAAGGAGCCCGAGAGACAAA
The DNA here is from genome assembly GCA_027564755.1 of Amblyopsis hoosieri. NCBI lineage: Eukaryota > Metazoa > Chordata > Actinopteri > Percopsiformes > Amblyopsidae > Amblyopsis > Amblyopsis hoosieri. The sequence goes on from JAODUE010000009.1 coordinate 1,262,096, forward strand.
CAGACCGATAAATAAACACCGGCGTACACATGTTCAGAAATAATGAGCCGTCAAAATAGACATTTCGTGCTTGTGTGTGTGTGTGTGTGTGTCTCTCCAGCTGCTTGGCTCTTGGCAGCGTGACAAATGTGACCTGTTTGCACCCCCAGAGTGCCACCCTATGGGTCAGTTGTAGATTTGTGGCACGGAACAAGTACCTGAAGCAATGAAAGGTCTTGCTGTTAGACTCAACAACAGACAGGGCCCTTCGAACAACCACCGCTCAAAACACACACACACACACACACACACACACACACACACACACACACGCACTTGATCAAATCAAACACACAAACCGGAAGGGACCTGACAATCATCTGGCCATGTTCTGCATACACACACACAGCTGTGGCGTTTTCAAAGACCACATCACGACTGGTCGACACACACAGTAATTGGCTCCTCGCTACAGAAAGCAGGCGTACGCGCGGTCATCCCGGGACAGGATCGCACGTCTCCGCAGTTGCAGACATACGTCTTCTGTTTGCGCCCCCCCCCCCCTTCCCTCCCCTCTGTATTCTGTCTCTCCTGTTGAGCTGTAGGGATGAGGATCAACCGCACAGCTTGCCTTGCCACCTGGACGGCTGATGACAAGCCACACACACACGCACGCAGATACTCACATAATCAATTACCACTGGCCAGATGTTAGTTAGGGCACCGCTGGCAGCATACCTTACAAGGACCCCCCCCACACACACACACACACACACACACACACACAGGGAGCTGTGGTCTTTGCTGTAGGCCAGCTGTCCAGCCAGCGCTCCGACGAGACGGGAAAAGATTTGATGGGAGGAAGAAAACAAACTTTGCCGGGAGCAAACTATAACGATATTTCAGACGTCTAACCCGATGCACGAAGACACCCCCGGCCCTCCCGGACGCACGCAACGCTGTCTTGTCTACAAAGCCAGGTGGTTTTATCACCGTGTTAATTGAATTAGCATAGCATAGATTAAAATGTAACGATGCGGCCGAAGCTTTGAAACACGAGAAAATACGTTGTCAGTCATTGTCGTGTGTGTGTGTGGGAGTGCATCTGTGTGAGTAAGTGGGTCATCCCATTGACTTGTAGCCTTTATATGTGGGCAGCAGAGCGTAGATCTTCTCAATACCAGCTTCCTTCCCTCCTGAGCCCTGGATTTATGAACAACAACAACACACACACACACACACACACACACACACACACACACACACACAGACAGGCAGGCAGGAAGGTGCACACACTCACACACCTCTCAAAAAGAGACAATTTAGCGCCGGTGGTGCACATGCAGTCATCCAGTCAGAAAGTTATTAGGAAAGGCTTTCTAATTTTATTGTTGCCAAACATATTGAGGTAGGAAACTTGACACGGCTCTGCTTTACGGAGGAAAGCTGACATTTTGTGCCTTTCCACCGCCCCGCAACTGTAAGCTAAGTTTAATATTACATCTCTTACTTAGTCACTCCATATTAAGCCCACGCTGAGAGTGGCTTCAGCTTAGCAGCTTCTCCTTCACATACAGTACCTGCACTGTAAACAGCCGGGGGTAACGGGCGCCACATGCAGATTGGGAGAATGTGACAGGTCAAAGAGGAAGAAAACCAGGCCTTCTCTCTGTGCTAGGGCAAGAGATGCGTGACATGGAAGTCTTCAAGCTCTCTGTCATGTCAGAAGAGTAAAATATTCATAAGCCCACAACCAAGCCTCTTTAACGTGAACCCACTGTCAGGCATGCTCCGGACAGCAAGCGTGTGAGATCATCCGTCATAGCCTCTACAGCACATTGGAAACAGAATACAGTAGCTCTGTGGTCAGAGTGGTAGCTATCAGGTGTCAATCAAAGCTATCAATCAATGAATCCATCAATTAGTCAGACCACTGTCAATCCAAAATTGCCATGGCTTTCTAACAGACACTTCTTCAACTGAACAATCATCTTCAACTGAACTCAACTAGCCGTCGATTGGAGGGACAGTATCCGATCGGCCACAGTTCGTATCAGAATGGTCTTGAAAAGCTATCTGTACCAAGCACAAAGCCTGTACCTTTGTGTTTTTATGTGCAGCCCTCTCCTGAGAACGTTAGCCAAGCCATAAAATGTGTGAACTAATTGACACTGACACGTGTGACCTTCAGCTGATTATTTTAAAACCACTTGTCTGACAATGTCAACACTACATCTGGTTTAACACCACTTAAAGTAAACACATAGCATGCCAGGGCTGTGCTAATTAAAACAAATGCTGTGTTTTTACCTGGTTTCTTCAACCCTATCATGAAACTACAGCTACACACATCACTGACTACATAAGATGTCAATTCAAATAAAATTACAGGAGGTAGAACCAGATGCATAAGAACTGCACATATTCATGTTGTGCTCATGCCTACTAGAGCGAACAGAGGTGACATAACCTTTCCATACTGTCAGTATTAATCCTTTCATGAGTTTCTGCAACAGTTACATACACAACACAACACACCACACAGACACAAACACACACACCTACACATGCACACACACAGGCAGACCACAAGCACACTAAGCAAACCTCATATGCTCATGAACCAAGAAATGTAAAGGAATTTAAATAGGAGAAAGAAGGAATCTTGTGTTAAATTATAGATAAAGAGGCAGGCATTCAGAGAGGGAACATATAACCCTTGTTCTTTCACCTGTGATGACAGTTATCTGTCAGATGAAAGCTTTCTGTCCAACTGTGTGCTTTTCCACTCTTTGTGGGTGATCTCCAAAATAGTTCACGGCTCTCTTTGATGTCACAGAGGTGATAACATTCTCTATCTTTACTCTGCCATACAGCAAAGCAGTGTTTCTCAAACGGTGGACCCTTCCCCACCAGAAAAGGAACTGCAATATGCATTTGGGGGGGTTGTGAAATTATTATACTATAAACGATTATTTTCCGTTACGCTATAATCTTAACAAAAAACTAATTTCACTTATGTTTAAGGTTTTTTACTGTATCATTGTATTCTGTTATGATAGAATGCTATTAAAAAAAGTGTGAATCATTGCCTGTAGCCCACCTTGTCCTTGTACGGGGGAGAGAGGGTGGGGGGTACTCTCTATGCTCTTGCAGAAAATAATGAAACGTGATAGCTCCAGCTCCAGACCCAGCTCTTCAATTATACCTGTCGTCATCACAAACAGGAAGTACTTTAAACGACATCATGATACAAACTATTATA
>JAODUE010000009.1:1265439-1308146 GCA_027564755.1 Amblyopsis hoosieri
TGTGTGTGTGTGTGTGTGTGTGTGTGTGTGTGTGTGTGTGCGTGCGTGTGTGTGTGCGTGTGTGTGTGTGTGTGTGTTTGTTAGCGTGTGTGCGATGTGTGCGATGTGTTACAGTGGCATGAGAGGTTGTCATATTAGTGCTGGTCTGATGGAAGACAGAGCGAAGAGATGAAGGCCAATAGAGTAAAGGGTGTGGAGGATGGCTGCTTATAAACTAATACATGAAGAGAGTTAGCGTGAATTGCATGCCATGGGAACAAGCTGTTCCCTTGGCATGATGTTGTGACGGTGGTTGGGATTAGAAATGTGTGACAAAAAACAGGCTTGATGTTATTAGACTGTTTCAGTTGGATCACAGATATATGGGTTCATCATGGCAATACAAAATAGGCATCTTGTCTTCCTGTAATATGTATTTCTGGGTAAAAATGAACAAATAAATTCCCACAGTGCCAGCAGCCTGAATTGGATTGTTGTGTTTATCACCATAGCTCTGAAGGACATGTTCCTAGAACCCTGGGGTGTTCTATGTGACGGCAATGGATGCTGCAGGGATCCACTATCCTCTTGGCGATTGGACTGTGGGCCCATTTAACTTCTCGCTCAAACACAATGGCCTGTTTGAAATGCCTAACCCAGTAATCAATCTTCTCCAGGACCAATGAATATTACCGCTGGAGAATTAGCCCATTTACTGAATGTAGCAGAGCAAGGCCACGAGAGCAGTTCATTAGTGATTATGGTCACATAGCCGAGCACAGACAGAGCAGCAAAGGCTAGGCTTCGGCCTCGTGCTTTACCAGAGCATAAAGACCTGCACACCCCAAATTAAACACCCTGTTAAGGGTCACAGCAACAAGCAGTTTGTCTTGTGTATTGTTTTCTTCTCTGCTCTCCTTTTCCTGTGACGTAGATGCAAACAAAGCATCTGTAGCCACTCTCAAAAGGGCAGATATGACCTTCAAATCAATATGTGGAATCTTGTTTCCCTGCTAATGGAAACAATTAATGCTACTGTTTCGGCATGTGTAATGCATGCCATAAATAGACTGTGACTTAAAAATAAAAAACTCAAGGCTGATACAACTACCACTTTTAAAAAGGATTTAACAGAACAACAATAAAATGACAGGTAATCAGCAAAGTTGCATTGCCAACCCCTAAGGTACTTGAAATGTAATGTTCTGCATGCAACACTAAAATAACATATTTAACATAACATTTGTTTTTAGTGAACACAAGCTCTGCATCTGACCAGTAATTGCAATGCAGTGGCTGCAGTTGTGTATCTATGTGAACATTTGAATTTAATTTCAATTCAGACTCCTAAATGTATTGAAATATACTGTATATATCCATTCAATACTGTACTGTCAGTTGTAACTGCTTAGCTAGTTGACGGTCGGCTAAGGAGGCCCACAGAAAATGACATATACAACTTGTTTTCCAGTGTAGCTAGCACATTTGTTTGAATTGTTTCTAGCGATCGCTAGTCTGAATATCTCACAAATCAGTCTGTATATCTCACAGTGCATGATTCATGATTAATAGATTACATTCTATTCTATTCCATGTTGAATGGTAGCTTAAACCCCCTTTTACAGAACTGGTCGGTCTTAGATAATTACTTTTCTATAGTTTGTAGGCCTTATGTGTGCTAGTGTACTCCGTTGAATAGACCCCGAGTACAGACCTTGGCAGAGCAGAACAGATGAGATGAATCAGAAGCTGGACCATTCTTGTGGCTTTCACCATATCACTTGACGGCTCACAGTGTGTGTGTCTGCACAATAGGGGAAGCTATCAGTGCAGATGTCATGACGGCTTTAACTTCCTGTCACAAAACATAGACTCACTGACAGGGATGTAGAGCTCACAAAATGCAGCAGTTACGCTCTGCACTTTTATCACGTCACCTTTCCTGCTCCTCTCTACATCGCTTTTAAAACTGTGTTTTGCATCCCTGTTGCTTCCTCTCTCCTCCCCTCCCGTCCCCTGATTCTCTCTTGGCCAGGACTCCGTGGACATTTCTGGGTCGATGGTAATGGGAAGCGTTTATCGGAGCAGATGCGTAGCATGTTGCTCAGGCCAGCTGCTCACAAAGCAACCCAGCAGCCAGAGCTTCTCCACTTTCTCCACTTTTCTTCACAGATATGGTACATTATTATATGTGCTTGCCTGGCTTCGACAAAGCCTAGATAAATGTAAAGCACTATATAAATTAAACTTAACCCCTTGACGCCGATTGAGGCATATTCGCGACACACCGGTTCCAGTCAGACTGCAACCGAGATAGCGTATGTATTCCCCCAATTCCGGTTTGTGCATGTTCAGTGCATACGTAGGAACCTTTTTACTGGTTTCTCCTAGGACCGGCCCATGTGCGAACTACATCCCGTTCAAGGAAGCTTATTGTTGTATAATTCCATGTGCTTTTAAGGCTGCATATATGACGAAATTGTGCTAAAGGACTTAAGTTATGCTAAGATAAAAACATATGTTTTCCAGCTTATTGTTTGCTTCTACAGCTAACACTTTTGGAAAAAACCTCATGTGAGTAATATTTTGTAAGTGATTTAACGATTTCCATCCAGAATGGCTAAATACGGCCGTAATATCTGGAACCCAAGCCGACTTTTGTGCACCACGGGTCGGCCAAAATGCCACGTGGTCCCACCTGGGTCTTCACCGAGGCTTCGGCGGAAGCCAAACTGAACTTGGTGCATCAAATTCGGCTTGGCTTTCACCATGTGTCCCTAATTTGGATCATACCTAAAAAAAAAAGATAATTTCTTAAATTCAAATCACATTGAAAGCAAAAACGCACAAAAAAAAAAAATTTCTATTATTGGAAATATATTCAGGCGTCAAGGGGTTAAATAATGTATCATCATTATCATTAATATACCCTCCTCACACGATATGGGTGTAATTTGCTGAATTGTCACCACATTAGCACACGCTGTATACTACGTTCCACCTTCAGTGTGTTTGCCCTTGCTGTGGCTGTACTCACCTCATAATGTCCCAGCACCTTCTCCATGGGACTGGGGTTCATTGAGTATATTGCAGCGTTATGTGGAAAATTACAACGATTGTTCAGCGCATTGAGGATCACATTACACAGTTGTAGGGCATTGTGTGTATATAATATTTAATTAAAACGATCAATACTCAATCATACTGTGCTTATTATTGCATCTTATGAGCATGCACGAGATAAAATATTTTTTATTATATTCAGTAGTAGGGCCGTTATGGTTTCTACTCAGGAAACTACTCAGGACATACTGGCTGCTAACACAGTGCCTTATGACATGGATGCTCTGGTAAAAACAATGGTGTGTATGTTCCCGTCAGTTGTATGTGTTTCAGGGTAGAAAATGTTGTGTAATATACATCAAAATACACCGGCAACACGGTGGCCCAGTGAATAGCACTGTGGCCTCACAGCAAGAAGGTTCCGGCTTCAAACCCTGGTCCTCCCGGCCTTTCTGTGTGGAGTTTGCATGTTCTCCAAGTGAAGTGCGTGGGTTTCCCCCACTATCCAAAAACATGTCAGGTTCACTCTCCAGTCAGTGCTGTTTGACCAGTGTATGTGTATGTGACAATAAAAGCACCTTTATATAGTATATCATGACTAAAAGTTATATATTTAAGTGTACTCCATAACGTCTTGGTTCTGTGGCAAAATGTAACTGGATGACTAAACGCCCACGTCACTTGTACACTGCGTTTCTACACTGGGTATTAACGCATACTGTTGAATGGCTGTGATTGAAGATTAGTGTGGACGTGTTTGCTAGATTCGCAAGAGGTCGCTGTCTTTAAAGAGTCCATTGATTATAGTTCAAAGCAATTCAAGAAAAACAAATAGCCTTGCCTCCAAATTACATTCTTGGAGTCCAGTATAACAAGGACAACATTAAAAGAAACCCTTAAGGGTGAGGTAAGCAATTGTAGGCTAATACTAAATACTAAAATTCAGAGAATATCTCATCATGGTCCACCAGCTGCCTGTTCTGTGCATGCTGATGTAAAACCTGGTGTTTCTACACAGCCGTGGCTCTGTAAATGGGAACACAAACAAAGTTTGTGTTTGAGACAACACTATCCCATCCGTGGCAATGCTTGTCCAATTTGGGGGGCGGAGTTTATGAGGAAGCACCCTATGGCATTGAAGGGAGAGGTGCTTATTTTTTTCATCAAGTTAAAATATCAACTATATTTCTCCAGCAATGTCATACTGTAATGTCTGGTGACTCCCTTTGCTTGATGCATTCCTCACCTTCTGCCACAGCTAACTCTCCCACAGCTGTGTTGTCATCAGCTGCCTCATGGACCACCACCATCCATTCACCCCCCACCCCCCCATCACCCCCCTTCCTTTCTGACTCATTCATGATGGCCTCACAGCAGGGACCAAATGCTAACCCTGACATTTACATTTGGACTGTGTTCCTTCTTTGGACAAGTCTTGCTTGATAGAGACAGATGAGAGTAATATTTCTGGCCACCAAAACAGAGATGGAAGATAAGACATGACGGGAGGATCTGTGTGTGTGTGTGTGTGTGTGTGGGGGGGGTGGGGGGGGGACTAGACATATCTATTATTGTAAATATTCTCAACTGTAGCCTCAAATGGCTCAAGAATAACACAGATAAACTGTGGTTCGCTTGCCAACACGCAGCTCCGTGTGTTGCCAGCAGGAAAAGCCTGCTGGGGAGAAGTACGTGTTCCTCCCAGACATGGAACAGAAGGCGTGAAAAGAGGTGAATGGGACAAGGACGAGAATACCGGGAAATACGCTACATAAGATGATTCCCCCTTGGAGGGTAACAGCCTGTGGGGTAGACTGGAGAAGCTGGTGATTAATGGAAGTAGGACAACCGGCTGCCATAGACGGCATTGCGGTGCAAGCACCATTTAGAAACATGCCCTACCTGTGTACCCGTGTATTATTTTACTTGGCGCTTTAATATCTGCCTTCAGCAACTATGCGCGTACATCTTACTCATAAACTTGCACGGAAATGAATAGAGAGAGAGAGAGAGTATCGAAATATCAGAAAGATGGGAGGGCACTAATGTCATCATGTCAAGGTAAAAGGTAAAACAGCGCAAGTGCGCCGCAGAGGTCCGCGCCTGTGTTTTGTCGCAGCGCCTCGACGCAAATGAGTAAAACGTGTTAACGCTCCATGTCCAACTCAGTCTTGTCAATCTGGCTATATCTATGCGGAAGAATACAGAAAAGAGCGGAGTCTGTGTCGTGGAGGCAAACGGGGGAAACGGAGACAGAGAAAGAAAGAGCGAGAGAAGGTGGGGGTATGTACTGTATTGCTGTTACTGGGCTGACAGAGGAGTGTGTCCTTGGACTGCCCTCCTCTCTGACGCAAGCACCCACGCACCCACTCATTTACACACACCGACACCCTCTCTGTTGTGACTTCATTTATGCCCTATATAATAAGAGAGAGGGAGAAAAAAAAAAAAAATTTAAAAAACGCAGTGTTAGTATGCGCTAGCAGAGTCACAGGTTTACACACAGATACACACTTCCTTGTTTTAGCCTACACGCGTACGCACACAAATTAAAAGCTCTGGCACGCAGAGCAGACAGCTCATCGCAAATGCATCAGAGCTGCCATCTGCAGAGAGAGAAAATGAGAGCCATAGATTCCATCGGGAAGTGTGGGGCGTTGCCATTTGATTTACTAGGATTTGGGAGGTGTGTGTAAGCCCCTATGCGGTGTGTGTGACCGTTACTTAAATAGCTTGTGACTCCAGAATTAATTCAAAGGCATGATAATACTCAATTCTCACACTGCTGTCAAAATAACACACTTTTTTGTAATGGTAATAACCTTGTGAAAGACAATGAAATCAAGCAACAATCAATGAAAAGTCAGCATTCAGGGAAGTAGGCCAATGCGCTCATCTTTTTATTGCACAACAATTAATCGTTTTTGTTAGGAACGCTTAAGCAACATTGCCACTGACTGACAGACCAGCTTATTGAGAGACCAGAATGACATGGTTTTAGACCAGCAGAGGTGGTGGAAAAGAAAGCCTGGGATCCAGGTCCAAACCAGCACCTTACCAGTACCTGCCACATGCCACAGCACAGGCTGGATACCTTAACCAGATTGTAATATAGGATCACTCAGATCCCTTTTAGTACCAGTATAGGCCAGGTTATGATTTGGACCTGAACTGTAGACATCAACTTAGACAACTCTTAAGGTTATGGGATTTTGGAACCATTGAAAGTGAAACTGAAGTTTTTTATTGCGAAAGCCAAGCCGAGTCTGAAGTAGTTGCAGACCGGCATGCAGAGAGAGAAAACACACACACACACACACACACACACACACACACACACACACACACACACACACACACACTGTCTCAAAGAACTGTGCTGTTGCCTTGGTGCTGGTATCACCTATCCAGGCATAAGGACACCTACACTGTCGTGTGCAGGCTATGGAATGCTACTAATATGTGCTAGTCTTTGCTAAGAGCACTATGAGCAGAATGAGCCCAAATAAAAACGTTTACCACTCTCAGTGTCGGTAGCATGGGCTTCGAACCACTGATTCTCAAGTGGGACCAACAGTAGAAGGAAAGGCACAGGAACACACGCATATACAAACTCAAACACACAACACACAGTCCTGAAGCGGAAAGAAGGCTTAGGTAAGCTAAGCAGGCTACAATAGCTACAACAACACTAAGGTATAATTGTTACGCTATAAGTAAAATAATCTTACAGTTGGTACACAGTCTGGATTTTGAAGGTCCCACTAAGAATCACATAGAGCACTCTGCTCAGAGAAGGAAATGATAAGCATGCAGTTTGCTATATCTTGACAATGTAACACAATCAATCAGGAGTCCATCTTAGAACTCCCGAGGCCCTGAGGCCAAATTCACAGTCTTCAATAGATTGCTTTTGACGTGTCAATTTTCAAATCAGTGTATTACCAGCTTCAGAGAGTTCTGTTCAGCATAGGTGGCAGAAAGATACTGTATTTCACCCTGTGTGCAGCATAGTGTTGTTTACATTTCATGTTCTTTTACAGGCACCTCTTCAACATCACTTCTCTTATTTTGACGTTTGTGCAATGAACATCTCAGCGAATGTCTACAAGAATCTAGGCTAATGTCTAGACCACCAAGATCCACGGAAGGCCAGCACGAGCATTTCCTCTGTAGAAAATGTCCCACCTAGCAGTATGTTTGTGGTAAAAATGCAACAATGTGCCTCGCAGCTCTTTGTATACCACATGTACAGGAGATGAGTCCAAAGTACAGCGCGCACTGTGTTGGAAGGCTCAAACCAACAGAAATGTGCAATTTTGTGTTTCCCAAATGAGGGAAAATTATATATACTGACATTGTCATTTTAATTCAGAAATACTAATCTTCGGCTATTTGTTTGTACATATATTGCAAGTTGAAAATAAAAACACATATTTGCATTTCACAGGCACATACATACCACAAAATAGACTATGTGGAAACTAGATCTACTAGGCACAAGGTATATACAGTCTATGTGCATAGAGCACATAAAAAATAAAAAGTAAATCACAAAACTGAAAAACAAAAGACCACCCTGATTTGCTAAGACATCAACACCAAGGCATTCAGTACCCTCAATATCTGTGACGGCAAGTAGGATATGCTGGGAAAGTGGAGACTCTGAATTGTCAGTCAGTGTCAAACAGCGGAGATATTTGGATCCCACTTCACAGCATGGTCCAGAAGCAGAACCATAAAGCCATGTGATTTTGAGCCCCCTGCCATACAGGTGCACACAAAACGATCACCACCAACCTACTGCCAGCTGAAATAGCACACTCAGGACACGAACAGACAGCAACAGACAAAGTATGCAGTTAGCCAGGACAATGTAAATCTCATGGCTGAGGGCTCAAAGAGCATGGTGCTGATCTAATGGTCAGGGATGTCATTGATTGGGGGGCGGGAGTGAATTACGTACTAGGCTATTTGACTGGATGGATGAAACTCTTGGTGGTGAAAACAGAGACAGTGCCTGATATTGCCTGAAACATTCGCTCATTAACTCTCACTTAATGCTCTCGAAGACTGTGGACCCATTCAAATAATATCAGCACAGTCCTGGTAGCAGCTTAACAGGGCAAACTCTGGTATCAGCACAAAGGATTAGAGAAGGGAACCAACTGCTTTTGAAGCACACAAGGATTATTCACACATATGTACTTAATTCATTCATAATCATATTGGCATTTAAGAATGTACCTTTCCCATATGAAAAAAACAACAACACAATATAATAGAAAATTACTGTGATGCTGATGAATTGGGTTTCAAATGCACCCAATATTTGACAATATAGTGCATGTTTTGATTGAACATAAACTATACAATGACAATTACCCAGGGATACAAGCGACATAATGAAGCCCTTGCAATAAACACAATCACCTTGTTTCAAGATTGAAAAGTTATGAAAACAAAATGGCAGCAGGCAACAGGAGAGGTCTGTTATCACACATATTGACTTACCACCCCCTTGTCTTTTTAAGCCAATCAAATTTCAAGGGGAGCGTTTCGGCACGGTTAAATAAAAAAATTTGATAATGAAAGACTAGACCTCATGAATCAAATGCTCCAGCAATCGATAAGTCTCTCAGGAAAGGTAACAAACCTGAGTGAAATGTCCATAACATTGATTTATTTATTTATTTATTTATTTATTTTTTTACAGTTGGGCTCTGGATTGATAAAAATCAGAGCTGGGGAAAAGTTGTACGAGGTGTTTGCATTTACATGATGGGTCAGCTGCCTATATTTACTCCCTATTTTAATGTTCCGTCCATACATTTTAACCAGGTAACAGATACAGGACAGGAAGCGCAGCCACTCCGCGATATTAGAGCATTGATTTTCATTTTAGATAATAGTGGTCAAGTGATTAAGGTCATAGCGCGACATATGTGCTCCATGACATACTCTCGCTAACACCCCCCCCCCCACACACACACACACACACACACACACACACACACCAACAAATGAACAGCAAGGTGTCTTGCTGGGGGTAGGATGTGTGACAACGTAACATACACACACACCCACCCACAGCTATTGTCATACAATATAAGTCCACTGACCCATCCCCGACTGATGCTACGCACCCTGTTTAAACCTCTGTCCCTTTATTTACACGGCAGTTTATGTCTGAATAGCTGTCCTTCCTTCTCATATTGGCATACATTCAGCGAGATAAGTAAATCATATTTGATTATTCTATAATCAGAGACTCAGCGTCTAAACGTTAAGACATTCATTTAACTGCTGTGTGACCTGGAGTATGGAAGCATAGCTGTTTAGCTATTTACATGTTGGGGCACTCCTGCCCCATATTGTCCAATCCCACCAAACCTTCCCTATTAGCTCTCTCTTAGAGTTGTATATGAATGGACCATAATACAATTATAACGGGGATGGGGTGGGTGTAGCCACAATAGCTGCTAGATTGTTCAATGTTTCACATTAAAAAAATTAATAGAAATTAAACGTCCTGTACAGTACAGTATATGACTAGATATTTATATTCATATATATTTATATATAGGCGGGGTAGAGTATTGCAGAATTATATTGCATGTAGTTAGAAAAAAAAAAAAAAAGCAAGAGCACAGTATGGATCAGAAATGGTTCCCTTCGATAAAGCTCAGACCATTCAACCACATTTGCCTTCAAGGATCCAATCAGTATATCCTATGTCTTATTAGACCACCGAGATGTTTGTAACTGTGCCTGCGCCACATCAAACCAACCATGCCTGACAAAGCAGTGTGGAGAGTGTGCGCCCATTCCATTTTAAAAATACAATGGAAATCAGAAATGTATGCGCACGCACACACACACAAAAACACACACGCACACATATATACACATACACACAAACCAAATTTATGGCTTCTAATGTTCAATCAAGGCAGTTAAATAAATGGCATTTTTCTGCTATGTTTCTTTTTAAGTTGATACAGACACAACCAGACTTTGTGTTCCAGCTCAACTTTGGTTTAGATAGATACGATGAAGATAATACCCTTCAGGATTTTTTTTTCTTCTTTCATTTACTATTTACACATCGATGTAAGATCGACCAGCGGTCTAAAACACTATATTCACTATTATTTTAAATGATATGAAGAGCAATGTGTTCTGTTGCTACGGCAGCTTATCCAGAAAAATTACACCCAAAACACTTTTTGAAAGTGTAAAATGTAATTGTCATTTGACCACAAGTCCCTGATATAAATTTTTCAAGTCCAGCTCCGGCTAGATTGCATTGCATGAATTCTACACAGTATGCAACAGTTACATTAATTATACTTTTCTCCATATCTTTACAGTAAAGACAGATATATAAGTGTTTGGAAGCAGTGTTAGGGGTGATACTAAGACTAAAGGCGGTGGCCCAGTAGACTAGACCAGTTCCACCTTAGTTACTATTACTATTAATTGTCTAGCAACTCCTTATAGCAACGAGTCTCTGAGTTGCTCTTTTCTCTGACACTGGCACACAGTGCATCCAGTCGTCATGGTTACAACTGGTGCTGTGGACAGGAGCTTATTGGTCGGAAAACAGGCTTCCAACATCAGCCAGGCTGACCTAGAACACTTGGATTCCTCCACACAAAAAGGAAAAGGCCTTCCTCCTGAAGCGCTCTGCCAGAGGTCACAAATTGGAAGACAGCCGGGATCTGGCAGAGTCTAGCTCCGGAAGGCTGACGATGGAATCCTTCTTGGGGACTCCAGAGTCCGGAGGCCCCGTTCCAGCAACAGCGGCAGCAGCCCCAGTTCCAGCAGGGCCGCCGGGGGGAGGCGTAGAGGAAAACGCCACTCTCTGCGCAGCTCCCGCTGACCTTCCCACCCCCGGAGGACCAGGCGGGCCGGGCTGAGGGGGGCCGATGGAGGTGTTGGAAGTGCGGGTGGATGCCGGCGGGCTGGGGGCCGCTTGGAGAGCCCCTTCCTGGGGAAGGGAACACTGGGAGGCGGACAGGCCCCGGGCATGTTGGCTCAGGCTGCCTGCGTGCTGGGGGTGGGCGCTCTTGTGTGAGACGGGCCTCTGCAGGGTCTGGTTGGGGCTGGGGGCGTGGTGCTGCACCAGGGACAGCTGGGAGCCAGAGGGCCCCGCACCCATGTACTGGAAGGTCCGTCCCTGGGCGGCCAGGGGGCTTTGGATGGGCGGGCTGGAGACGGCCGCCCCGAAGGCCCCCCCAGGGCCTGGCGGAGGCTGGTGCTGAAGGGGAGACATGGAGACCGGGCTGGACAAGTTCTGGATCACCTGGAACCTCCGTACCATCCTGGGAGACTGCAGGGTGCTCGGTCCCGCCAGGGGGTTCGCCATCTGGGGGCAGAAGCTCATGGCCACGGCCTGCTGGAGGGTGGCGATGGCGGAGCCCGTCGGGGGCTGGCTTGGAGGGGCAAACATGCCCCCCATGGAGGGAGTGGTCATGGACATGGCGCGCGGCCGCTGCAGATCCACCAGCTTCACCATCTCGCGGTCGTACTTGACGATCTCCTGGATCATCTCGTTTTCGTGGTTGTTGAACACGCCGGAGTTGAGGTCATGTTGGACCTTGTGCGTCAAGATGGAGTTCTTCTTCCCTGTTCAGGAGCAGAAGGGGAACATTAGTGACGGGAACCAGAGATGATGGGGAAACGGGAGGGCAACCAATGCAGAGAAAGCAACGTGAGAGTGGAGGCAGGGGAACAGAGAACATGTCATGGAAGGTAACAAGCCCCAAGGAAAAGAGAGGTGTCACAATGTCCCTCCGTCTATTGTTGCAGTGTCCCTTTGTGATTTTCAAGGCAGCTCAGCTCCTTTTACTGCCTATTTTACTGATATTTTGGAAAGTGTTGCATAGCACATCGCCTCTCTTTGTCAGCAAATTAAAATGGAAATGCCTTCCTGTGTTTTTATTTGATTTTATATATCATAATAACAATAATTTAATATAATAATAATAATAATAATAATAATAATAATTTAATAATAAGATTAATGCGTTATGATAAATATTATCTCAGCTGTTATGTAAATTGTCCTCTAAAAAAGGTAGTGTTACCAATGCGGTCTAATCGGTCGATAGCCACAGTCTCGAAGGCTCGTCTCATCATGGGGTATTCCTCCAGGACCTCGTTGAAGTTATCCACAGACAGGGAGTACAGCCGGCAGTAGGTCTCGGCTCGAACACTGGCAGTACGCCGACCTCGTGTCAATAAGCAGATTTCTATAGGGAAATAGAAGAAATAGAATAGGGAAATAGAAGTAGCAGTTGGAACAAAATGTATAGATTCAAAGTTATGGCCAGTTATAATAGTTTTTTCAGTGACTATAATGCTTCTGTAGTCATTCCTTGATAACCCTTGGATCTGCAGAGTGTATAAAAGCCCACAACAAGAGAATCATTTTTAAATAAATAATCCTACCTCCGAAATAAGAGCCGTCAGAGAGTTTCATTCCTAAAGTGCCTTTAGTGATGACGTTGCAGACTCCATGCTGGATGAAGTACATTTTCTTGCCAATGGTGCCTTCCCTTATTATGTAATCATGGGGCTGAAATACCTCAAAACGCAGCTTGGTCAACATGGCTGTCACAAAGTTCGGCTCAGCATTGGCAAAGAGCGGCATTGATGCCACCAGTTTACGGCAATTAAAGTTGACAATTTCCTGAAATTAAAACATATCAAAATTTGTCTTAGTATAAACCGATTGCAAATAACTAATCAAAACAAATCAAACAGCAATATTGCTTTGTGTATTTTGTACTGTTCCTATATTTGTATATTTTGACTGAAGTGTATATGTACTTTTGATCATATGCTTGAACTGTAATGGCAATAAGTTACAATGGCATGCACTGTAATGTAACGATTGTTTGGTAGTGTAAACCTTATCAGGACACATTATGAAATACTTTTTATAACCAGATAATAAGATTAAATTCTAAAAACATTTCAACATGTGATAAGTTAACCATTTATGACTATTACCATCAATGTACTGTGGAACTAGAGAGTGTCTTACAGCCTTGCTGTGTATGGTCCCAGTATGCAATGTTTATAGTGCAATGTAATGCAGTGTATGTGTAAAGCTGCTAGTGTGGAATGGACCCAAACACACAACACAGGGTAAATATTAGCATCCAGGGAGCAGCCAAACAGAGTGCACGCACAAACAACTGAGAAAACGCTATACATACACACGTGCTGCGTTCTGATAGCCTAGTAGTTCTCTGCGAAGTGGAGTGCACATGGATATTGACATGCTGGCTGAATACCCTGTGTAGTCTAGGAACTACTAGGCGATTGGAACACAGCCATGATGTCAAACCAGGGAAGACCACTGGACGAACACAATGAGGGGCCGGTGAAAATTATAGAGGTGAAATAACAGACACAGGTGGAACACACAGCAGAATCAAATACAAACCCAGGAAGTAACAGGGTGACAGATCAGAGGCATGAATACAAAATAAGACCCAAAACACGGAACAGGCACGTGTGTATGTTCCATACCTCTCTTAGAGGCTCATTGAGCTCTTCCAGAATGCTCTCCTCGTCAAACATCTTGCCCTGGTATCTGTGCTCATAATAGTCATGGATTTTCTGTCTGAAGTCAGCAGGGAGCTTATGGAAGGACATATACTGCTCCACTTGTTTGTACTGAGGAGGGGGTGGGTTAAAGACAGACATTATGAGATTAATGTAATTAGCCTAGTGAATTAAGTGGGTGAGAATGTTAAGATAATGAAGCAATGAATATCTATTATCTCATAACTGCAAATGCATCTCAACTATAATTTCGCCCAGCAAAACTTGTAATTAACACCATCCATTTTTTTCTTTTGGGGATAGGAATTGATGTATTGTTTTCTGTATACTAACATGCTTACATACAGTATACACTGTAGCCTATATACAGTATGTCTCTAGGTGCAGGTTGCAGACGTTATGTTGTGTTAATCAAGATATTTAGACAAACATCACATGCCACAATAACCCAATGAATGTTGTTTAGAATTGACAAGTTATAAGAAATAACTCAGCTATTATAATTCAACAGCATTTCGCCAATGCTAATCACATGCTCTGTACAAATAGTACATGAGCAAACACCATTTAGCAGTCAATTGGTAAGAAACCTGTGTAGAAATCCAATGTCAGATCAATATTGTATGTGGAATGTGTATCTGACACTATACAATTCATTTATTTTATTCACGTATATGCAAAGTTCATTTCGTCCACCATTGAACCGCGAAGAAAGTCACGCTATAAACAAGATGATCTTCATTGAGTACAGGCCTCTAGGTTTCAGTAGAAACCAATAGAGAGCAACACAGTTAGCAATGAAGCATTAGACTGGACACTATGGAGATTTATAGAGATTCTTCCTCATAGGTTATATATACACAACGCAACTTTGACTCCTGACTGTCAAGTGCCATTAAGTGACAAAGCCCAGGTAATGGTCTAAGCCCCCTCTCTCTCCCCTAGGGATACACACAGTTGCCAGATGTCCTTACATTTTGTATTTTCTTCACAATGTTCATGCAGGGACCTACATGAAAACCAAGGCATCAACAAACCTGGTATACATGCAGTGCAGTGTTGTGCATGTGTGCGCACACACACACACACACACACACACACACACTCCAGCACACAGAATAATAAGAGGATATATTTTCCTTGTCTCAAACAATAAAACACAAACATGTCATTCATCCTCCAGGCAGGACAACAACATTTATTTCCCAGTAGTCTCGACAACAAAAAACTCAGCTTTCCAGAGATAAAACATGGCTGCAGTAATATGCTAAAATATCAAGCAATCAAATAACCTTTATATCTTATACTGTTATATGATATTAATATGATCAAGTACACTATTAAACCTATTGTTACTCATTGATGTATCACTTTCCCCATTAATGCCATATCCAGTACTTCAGAGGAGAAGTGAGTAACACTATGATTACATATTTATATAAACTCTATAAACTCTTTTTTTAAATTCCAATAATCTAAATGAAATATCTCCAGTAATAAGTAATAACTTGAACACAACCTTAAACTTCATTGATTAAACACAAAATAATTGGCTTTAATCAATTATTTAATTACCCGGCAAGAGAAGATCTGACGGAATTATACAACACAAGTCCTCAATATCCTACAGACAGGTGGGCCTCCTTCTTCATCTTCTTCTTCTTCTCATCCTGAAGGTGTTCAAAACTAGATCAAGTTCCATTGTTCTAACATCATTCTCCGCTAGCACCCGTTTTACTGCATCTTTATCGTGTGTTAAGACCACAGCTGGTGATAGCAATACATTACTCAACATGATTACTTATTTACTTTACGTAAGAATCCCTCCATCATTTTATAATTATTAGGTGTCAAGGAAAACAACTAACATCTAAATGTTCACTCTACTGACCATGTGTGCTGCCGTATAATGCTCCGTCCACAGTTTGCTCTCTATGACTCATGGATTTGTATTCTTTTACAGACGAAAGCAAACTTCACAACTCATCTTGTGTTTTTCCTTTCCTGGTCTGTCTACAGCAGTTGCTTCATTCTATTGTTTCCTTCCTTTTCCATTCCTTCCTTTCCCCTCAGCTTTCAACATCTCTGCGAGAAATTCTAATTTGGGTTTATCCCAGATGACCATGTGGATGTATAATTCATTGACTTCATCCCGGCTAAATCCCCTCATTACATTAGAACACAGTCGCAGTGGAGAGGCATATCAGACAGCACAAAGTCCCCGCTTGTCTTATCTATTTCACATTCAGAAATGTACACAGCGAGAAGAATTACGCAGCGTGTGTCTTCTGCTAACAATACAAGTCTGGATGAATGAAATGAAGGCCTTCAAGCAACTAATAAAATCCTGGCGTCAAGATGAAACGAGTACAGGGTGCGGGGTGATTTCATTGTGTGCATCAGTGACGTCTTTAAGAATCTTTCGACATAACTCAATAAAATGTGTTTGTTTCCTACAGCTGTGCGCAGGCAGCGCTGACGCCGTATCTGCCTGGGTAATGGATGTGGATCTGTGACAGAGAGAAGACAGATCACTGCTTTGTGCAGACGGTGGAAAACAATCTCGTATCCAGGCAAGTCATGCCGCTCTGCTGTCTGATTGCTGTCTAGCTAGCTGAATTTACTACCCAGGCTGTAGACCAGCACAGCAGGTCTGCTTTATGGTCCGCCTGCTGAAACACTAGAGACTTGACCATTGTGTTTGCAACTTAATGTTAACATTGATGGCTCTATTCTATGGACCGTGGAGCTACAGTATATATACAGTATATAGGTTAAGGAATGCATGGGACACACATGGCACGTTGCAAAACCTGTACTGTCTGTATTTCTTACAGTTGCTGCATTTCTCTATCTTGTATGCTGATGTAGTTTAATTACAATCTGTGTCTGATCTCCGGGTGAACCATGATGTATTTACACACAGTATTTCTGCTTGACAGTGGTTATCCTTTTTTAATTAATCTGGAATACAAATCTCCTCGCAGCTTTGCTAGCATTACTAGCACCACACTAATGCTACAATGCAAATAACGCCAACTGACATATTCTGCTAATTCGCTCAAAGAAAGTTGGATATTGGATTCACTCAGAGGCATAACACATTTATCCAGACGCAGTGGCATCAGTAACAGCCTCCCTGACACTTTCTATTCTGGACGTTTCTTAACGCGTCTTCAGCTCAAACACTAATCCACACAGAGCAGCACGAGGAAATATCTTCAATCTAGCCAGAAAGATTTGTGCAGACATGCCCTGGCCTCAGCAAAAACACAATAGGATGAAGTTGCATTATTGTTGAAGCCTGAGTCTTTCAAATTAAATACGGTAAGTGGATAGCAGCATCAGTTCAATAGATCTCTACATTTGACTCATTTTGGATATTGAGATCGACATTAATAGTGCTAACGTGTTTTAAAAACAGATTGTTCAAGAACGAAACAAATGACATTGCTACTCTCAATCACAGCGGGCATTCATATGAAGTCCCCTTCTACTGTAGTGTGATTTAACCTTTATGTCAGTTATAAAACACAGTATCTGCCCTCTGTACACTGTTTAATACCAGATTCTCCCCTTAAGGAGCAAAGGGTATGGATGAGAGACCATTTCTAAGATGGGCTGAGTGCTCCATTAGGTCAACCTCTAGTGGGAGAAGCCATTCTTCACAGGAGAGCCACACACAGGGAATCCCAGGCTTCAGCCTCACATCCAGAGCCCCAGAAGCCGGGCCCAAGAAGCAGACAACCGGTCGGCTCAAACGCAAGGCAAAGCAATGCCTAGCGCTGGTTTAAAAACAAACAAACAAACCAACAAACAAACATGACGATAATGTCAATGAATAAGAACATCCAGGGCACAAGAGAAACCAAAGGTGTCAAAAGAGAGATGTTAACCCGACCGCATAATCACTGTAAATCATGTCCATAGAACAACACACCGACTGCGCCTGAATATTATGCGGCAAGGCCTTTCTGTGTTTTTTTTTTCTTCACACAGGTTGCCCCTCCCCCACCCACTCCTCCCTGTAGCAGCGCGGTTAGCACTTCACCTCTCAAGGACACCCACAGGAGCGGGGGGAGGAGGGGCAGAGGAGGATACGAGGGGAGATGAGCAGGGAGAGATAAAGGCCACTGCCAGATAGGCGGCAGACCAATCAGGGTGAAACACTCAGGAGATGAAGGGGCACATTGAGAATTAAGGGCGGGGGCCATTGAAGGGGAGGGGGAGTGATCGGGGAGAGTCTGAAGAGGCACAAAGAGCGTGGCAAGGCTACGTAGGGCCAACAGAGTGGGGTGGGAACCCGCCATCGTTGCCACGTCACCTTCAGGACGACATTGGCAGGGACACGCGGCTCTGCTGGCTCATCAATTCTGCTGCTGCCCATAGGGACATCATGTCTCACACACACACACACACACACACACACACATCCTCTCTCTCTCTCTCTCTCTCCCTGTCGCCTCCCAGTACACACACAGCCCCCAGCGACTTGGCTCTACCTGTCCGAACACACCCGCAGCCCCTGATTGGCTGCCGAGGAGCCAAGGACACTCCCCCTCACTCCCCAGCCCAGCGGACTCTGCTTGGAAACAGAGCGGCAGTGCTGCCACACACAAGCCCTGTGGTGTAGCACCGCTGTAACGCAGCCTGCACCACACACAGCATCCCCACACTAATGGGGAGCCATTTCTAGCTAAGAGGCTAATAGGTGGACACTGCCAAAGTAGACAAATATGGCCGCTGAACGCTTGCAGTCACAGCCCATGGCATGTGCAAGAGCTGAGTGCCATACACATTTTATACACAAATACATTTTATAACACCTCTATACTACACCTCTTAGCAAGATATGCTGTAGCCTAACAATGATATCTGGTCAAATTTGAAAGAATATGCATGAAATTAACATTGATAATGTCAGCACTGTACAAATGAATGTGTTGACTTTAAACAGTGCTGCCTTAAAGGTCCAATACAAAGGTTTTACCAAGAGTAGTGGGAGAAACAATTATCCACATCCCTCAATCACAGGGAATCTGTACTAAAATGTCTGTGTCTCAAAAAAATGTCCAATGTATGCAGACCCATGTCTGCAACTCTGCAAACATTGGCATTGCTGATGGAAAATGACAGGTGGAATATGACTTAGGTGGAAAAGTACTTAGGTGGAATATGACTTAAGTGAAATATGACTCAGGGCTGTGACTTAAATGTTAGACTGTAATGCTAACCGCTAACTAATGTTACAGTATAAAGACGAACATGGCTCATTCTAGACCTAAGGCATTTTGTTAATCTCTAGTAATATCATGTATATTACTTTCTATGTACATCAAGACTTTATTTTGTATTAAAACACTGGTAGGTGGACTAACTCTTTTATGGCCACTGAAACCAAATGTCATACTGAGTTAAGCCAGAAATACTCAAACACATTGTTAGGAATACTTGACCATAAATGACTCACCGCTCGCAGTCTGGAATTGAGAGATTGTGCTAACGTGCCTTCACATTGGATGTAACTGTACAATACCACATGAAGGCACACAGAGCACAGCCCTTTAAGTAAGGCTCACGTAAGGTGTATGTAAAGGGGGTCAGGTCATATTTGACGGACTAGGCCTGTGCTCTGTGTTCATGTGTGGTCCCCAGGAGGGGATAGTGAGCGAGGGGAGAAGGGATGATCAAGGGGAGACATGTAGGTGGAGAAAAGGTGATGCGTGGTGTCTGTGGTGGCACGGTCACCTTCTCCTGGTACTGGCGTCTGGAGGAGTCCAGGGACTGGATGAGCGCGGTGGCGTGGCCGATGAACACCGCATAGCAGGTGGCCCCGACAATCATGCTCAACATGGTGAGCCAGATATCTGACAGACTCTCCGGGGCCTGGCGACCATAGCCAATGCACAGCATGTGGCTCATTGCCTTGAACACGGCAAAGGAATACAGCTCTGACCAGGAGTCATTCTGAGAGAGAGAGAGAGGGGGCGAGAGGCAGGAGTAAGGGACAACCGGTAATTAGGCGTAGGATCACGATTTTAAACCCAAGCATTATTTAAAATGTAGTTTCCCATAATGGTTTGTGGCAAAACCTCACTAATAGTATTGAGACTGTGCTGAGCCTTCTTTTTGCAATTTAGTTCAATGGGCAAACTTAAACAAGTATGGGCCTACAATAACCAACTGGACATATGTAATGTGAGTCTTCATTTGGCAAAAATGGAAAGACTGCTAGCATTAGTCACAATGGTTACTTCCTGTTCACAACTTCAGAATAAAATCTGATAGAAGGAAACCATACGTTTTACTTCTTGTCTGACTACTTGTTTTTGAAAGCTAAAAAGCTAGTCTCAATAACAAAGACGAGGTTAAAAATGTTGTATAAATGATGTGAAACCACATTATAATAAGGTGTTGGTCATAACACAAAGGAGGTATATCTGTCATCTCATCTTGTGTTCCCCAGGAGCAGACATGTTTTTTTGGGGAGTGTCACTAGGAGACCAGAGGAAACCACAGGGACAGCAGGGTCAGGAACACAACGTGCATAAATTAGAACTCCAGGGAGAGAGAGGCACTTGGAAGCCAGAGAGAGGGAGAGTTTATCTAGGGGAATCCTGCGAGGCCTAATCAGTGAGGTAAGGAAGGTTAGGAAAGTCTTTCCTCGGAGAGAGGCTATTAAATCCGGCCTTTCAGGAACTACAGAAAAGTGCTTTATCGAGTCACAGCCAGGTCTCAGTCACTAGGCTGGGTGATGACAGGTCAAGAAGCCTTAGCTAGATTTAAAAGGTATAGCAAGTCAATCTGGAGAAAGCTTGTTGATATTTGAACTATAGATCAAAACAAAAACACCTCTGCCTTGCCATAAGGTGCTCCCCTCAATAGTTACACCCCACATTGGAAACACATTGCGAAGGTTAAGATATTGTTGTTGTGTGGGGTCTGCAGTACTTTGTTTGTGTTCCAATTTACAGAGCCATGACTAAATATAAACACCAGATTATAACAGACTGCGAAGATCTTCAACTATTTCTTACTATACCTTTAGGATCATCTCACAGACAGTATTTCAATTTTAAATTAGATCACAAAGCTGCACCCACTTGTTTTGAGGGTTAGTTAGAAAGTTCCCCAATATTTAAGATAATAATAAAGAGAAAAATAAAAATGTAGTGAACACAATAATTGCTACAATGCCTGAAGACAAGCAAATTAATTGAAAAGCAATAACATAACATTCCCACTGAATCCTTGCTGATAAAATGCATTTTGTTGAAGTGATCAAGCTAATTTAAAATGTGAAAACAATTATCTAACTCATATTTAATTAGATTTAATGTGTTTAGCCAGCTAGATTTGAATTTGCGCTATAACATATAGAGGAACAGTGCTCAGTGAAGGACCACAGATACGCATGGCTGACAGCCATTAATAGCTGGACAAATATCAACAGATAATAGTTACAAGTGTGACAAAGCCTCTGGCTCTGCCTTTTCATGCACCCTTTGGTTTTGTTTGTCTTATCTGCTTATTTTCAGCAACTTGTCGACTGTTTTCTCTCTCTCTCTCTCTCTCTCTCTCTCTCTCTCTCTCTCTCTCTCTCTCTCTCTCTCTGTCTGCATCAGTCACCCATGTCTCCTTAAAATCTTTAGAGTGAGTCTATAAAACATTTTTCATATTGGGTGAAAGGCAGCATCAAGCCCATTCATCAAAACAAAAAGCTATATTCTCTCCACCTACAGTACATGCAGGCCATCTGATGCCTAAGTTGCTAATAGCTTTGGTTTGGCTCATGGTCGGGCCAAATCACATTTATTTATTTTACTCCATTAATCACAGGAAGTCTACAATAGTGTACGCATTTAATAACCCACATTTAACACAACGCTTTGAAAAATCTAAAACCCGTAGGGGAGATTGACAAACAATAGTGACAAATTTACACCATGTTATTGGCCATACAACAATTCATAAATATTTTGACTGTTATTATTATTATTATTATATTTACATATTTGGCATGAACAGTTTCATTAAACACTTGCTTGCAGCCGATAAGTGCAAATGTTTCCCTCACATGCTCTGATTCCATATCCTCAGAAGCCACACTGTACAATAATTACACTACGGTTGAACAAGGCCAAGTATGTGAGTAGAGCTGTTTTAACCCAAATTGATTGACTGATTGTGTACTGCAAAACCCCCTCTTGTTGTTAGTAGGGGAGAGGGAGACTATACTCTCTGATGTGTGTGTGTGTGTGAGTGTGTGTGTGTGTGTGTGTGTGTGTGTGTGTGTGTGTGTGTGTGTGTACAAATAATGGGTTAGGCACATAAACAGTCCAAATTATAGTGTTGGAACAACACCTTGTCTGTCATTGAAATTATCCATTCGCTGCTATGATCCTTGGTACCACGGCATAATGGCAATTAACATAAGCAGTGGTGTTCAATCAGTGTAAAGTCAGCTATATTACAAAGGCAATATCAATAGTACAGTATTACTTTAGCAAATCCATTGATGAGGTCCATCAGTTCTGCCGTGTGTTGGGGACACGTGTGATTCACTGCCTGTGGGGCCTTCTACATCAGGCCACGCTGAGGCTCCTGCATGAGGCGAGACGTGATGGGTGCTGTGGCTGTACCACAGTGGCTAATGCCACCACCAGTTGTCAGCCACTCGATAGCGGAGCGTGGTGTTGGTCTCAGGTGGCTGCAGGCAGCCTGCACCATGCCAGAGCAGGCCTTTAGAGAGAGTGACAGGCTGACTGTCCTCCATTATACAGCGGGGTGAAGGAGTGGAGGGTATGACCTGCCACTGACTGTGCACTGCCAGCCACTCACTCCACTACCCAGGGACTCCATAGTCAACACTGTAGCGTGTGTGTGTGTGTGTGTGTGTGTGTGTGTGTGTGTGTGTGTGTGTGTGTGAGAAAGAAATTGAGGCTGCATTGTGAGGAGTATTCCGTATAGGCGTCTCTGTTGACCTCAAAGGCTCTGGCTTGTGACCCCTTGGATACCCATCTTTGGGTGTTAACACTGGGCACTGCATCGCCAACATACAAACCCTGCTCTGAATAATTATTGCTACAAGGCTCTGACTTGTAATCACACGTAGACGTCCAAAGAAATCACCATTTGGCACATCATAAAACTGTAATTCCTTCTCCTTTTTGACAGCACTGTGTTAACATATTTTTAAGGGGGTTTTGTTTCAGCGTGCCAAACCAAAGTGGGCTCTGAAAATGAATATCAGTGTAAATGTGTCACGGCGAGCCCTAACATGTTGAGAATGCAGAACACAATCTACTTAAAACCCCATTTGGAGCCATCCCTCTTGGTCAGGCCAGGGTATTTCCACCTCACCCAGTAAAAAGCGGACTGATGGATAGGCCAATAAACAAACAGCTTTTATCTTTCTGAGAGGCACAGCAACAAAGAACCCAGCTGCATGGCCATTTTCCCCACCATGCCTCTGTTTCCCTCTTTTATCTTCCCTGTCATCACCCTACCATGTGGAAAAAAGAGGTAGAGAATGATTTGTCAGGTGGAAAGATATTGCTCTTTCCTCACTTTATTTCTCTCTTGCCATAAATTTGCTTCCTAAAGTGGGTTTTATTGTGTCGGCCATGCTGTCTGAATGCTATTACGACTAAAATGGGTAATTGTTTTACTCGCTGATTTAAAATGACACTTTGTGCCAAATTGTTATGTTCTAGTGGAACTAAGGTTTTCAGAACTATTCGGCTGTGTTTTAAGACTGCATATATCTTGCTATTGTATAACAGCTGAACATGACACCTAAAATGGTAAATACATTATACAATTGTAAAATAATGTATTTTCCCTGCAGCCATAATGTAACTTGTGGTACTTGTGATAGGCTGTGATGAATTGATGTCACGGTTTGTACAAACACATGATGTATGGCTGTTTCATATATCCTTTCAGATAAAAGTGTAAATGCAAATATAGTTTTCCAAGTAATACAATATCAGTCACTGGACTCCAGTCAAGACAATGAGAAAATCCCTCTGCTGAGATATATTTTATTGATAGCAAATTGTACTATGGACACAGTGAGGGAAACCTAAGGTGCACAATATTTATGATGTCCTATTTTGATATAAACATTAACCCACATTACAACAGCTTTTAGTTCCGGGAAACGGAACTGAAGATACAAAAGTTGATTTAGGTTTGATATCAATATTTCCAGACCTTCATCAAACACGACAATCAATACTTGCTGATCTCGACTTGACTCGACCAGTTCTTCTCCAACAAAACATTCACAGACATTCCCTACACAATACATACCACCATCTTGTTGAGGGACACCCAGCAGTCTGATGGGAAATCCTGCAACATGGGCACCAAGAACTGCAGGCAGCCATCCCAGTGACACAGCAGCAACATCATGGCAATCAGGTTGAATATCCGCATCACCGCGCTGGCCAGGTCATAGGTCATGTGGAAGATCTGGGGCACATGCATAACAGAGCGACGTTATGAAAGACACAAGGGGACACAATGTTTAATGGGGGCTAATTGATAAAGAGCAGGTATAGATAAGCATGTGAGTGGTTCTAGTCTGTTTACAAATGAGTACCAGTTAGTATTTATATATTTATATACCTGTTAGTATATTGAACTGTATAAATACTGGTAATTCCTGGATATTTCTGACTATGACCATGTAATTAATGGCCTGTGATGTAAAACGTTACTAGAGACTACCGGCTAAATATTTATGATGCATAAGACATGATACTGTGCCATTCGCTTTCATGTTTCGGTTTGATCATTTTTGTTGTTAGAACTTTTGTCAGATGCTCTAGAGTCGTTGTCCAGTGGCATTCCAGATCACAGTGCTTGACAGAGCGCCAGTCGTCTGTGCCCTCAGGAGATAAAAACCAGCATGTCTTTCAGGTGGATACTGACTAATGAGTGGGGGGAGGAGGGCTGCCATCGGTTCCCCATCAGACACTGCTGGAACAGGGGAGACATTTGTTGTAGAGCGATATAGCGCGTCAATCAGCGCTCCGGCACATACTGTCCTCTTCTGCACACGTCAAGCACGCACGCAAGCCTGCAGGCAAACATTCACGCTAATATGCTAACAGCACAAACTGGCTAGCATGCACATGCATGCACGCACGCACACACGCACGCTCGCACGCACGCACGCACACTCACGTGCACACACAGTGATGGACAGGGAACCAGCATGATCCTTTAACAACTGATAGTCCATGCTGACATCAATCACCCTCAGACCTCCATCCATTCATCAATGCACTCAATCAAGCCAACTATCAGTTGTAACTGCTTAGCTAGTTGACGGCCGGCTAAGGAGGCCCACAGAAAATGACATATACAACTTGTTTTCCAGAAACAATGGCCATGGGAGGGAAAGGGGTTGCGGGGGGGTCATTTTCTTTCTTGTACTTAATCATGCACATGAAACTGACTTGCTGTTACCTTTAGTATCTACCTATTATTTGCAATAATCAATATTGTAGACATATCAATGGTTCAAATATAGGATGTCTGGACCACCTGTATTAAAGACATTACGTTGTGCATTCAAAAATATAGGAAATATGAATCCAGTTGGCATGTTATTAATGTGAGGGAGAAACAGTAGTCACTCCATGGTTATCCTCGATGACATTTACATTTTTACAGGCCCCAATTCAATCATCTGGAGTTATGCTTCATATTGGATTTAATTGTGTACAGTATCCAAATACAGTATAGGCTAGATGTTACTCTAAAGAGAAGGACACGGCCATCAAAGTGGTTTAGCTATCAGGAGGTGCATGGGCCTGTGCCGATGTCTCTTTACCCCTGTATCTCAGCACTCATCTTCCATGCATGCCAAGTATCCCTTCCCATCATGCACCACTGTGTGTGTCACATCATGTCTCCAGAAATCCAATTATCCAAAGGTCAAGTGAGCATCCAGGCCCCACTGTGCCACTCACCGCTGCAAAATGCCAACGCCAGTCTGCCAGCCCGTGCTGGCACACACGGTGGACCTCAGAGAGGCAGAGAGGCAGCTGGAGGCTCAAGGAGGGACCAAGTACAACACGGCAGCACGCCGGAGAGAAACCCAGGCTGAGTGGGCCTATAGGAGCTAGACGGGGAGAATTCACCACTCTACCTAGCAACAGCATCTTCATATTTGCCAGACGCCAGGCTCCAAAGGGAACCCCTGCTCACCTATCCTCTCCAGTGTAGTTGAAAGACCAATTAGACAGATATATATAATTATCCCCGCCCCCCCACACACCCTCCCCGCCATCATCATCCCCAACCAAACCCATCCCCACCTGCTGCTTAATTGATTAGCTTTGTTGGCCCGGCTAATAGGCTCCTTATCATGCTGTCTGACCGCCGCCTCCTAGTCCCGCTAGGTCAGGTAGAGAGTCGAGGGAAATGACAATAACAGTGTTTAACGGTTTACATGCCTTTAAACACCCCGACAACAACGGCATTGCCACTTCACATCGCCGCGATCACTTAATGGACAGGAATGGTCATTAAAAGCTTGAGTAGAGTTGTCAGTCAGCAAAGAGGGACTCATACTGCTGATTATCAGGCTTGCATCAGTGGCCAGGAGGATATTAATGTATGAGGTGGAGTGCTTCTTAGCAACCATTACTGGAGAGTCAATGTTACAATAATGTCACTCAGAAGACGCGTTTATCTAAAGCGACTTACAAGGAGTTAAAGAGCAGCTAAGGGTTAGGCATCTTGCTCAAGCTTTGTTTTGTACCTATATGTTTAGCGCTCTCAAATTATTATTATTTTGTTTGGTTTGGTTTGAGATAATATTATAAGTAATTAGGTTCCAGTGTATTCTGACGTTTGGGTTCAGTCAACCAGAGTTTCTCAAAAAGCTCTAGAACAGTTCATAGCGCACATACTGTATATCAAGTGTTTGGGATGGGTTTGAGATTGAATGACTGTCAGGACACACTTACCTCTTCCCACTGGTGAATGTAACGAATGAGTCTGGACAACCGCAGCAGTCTCAGCAGACTCAAGATCTTGGTGAAGCGGACAATCCTCAAGGCCCGGGCCGTTTTGTACACCTCAGAGTCGATCCCTTTCTCCACGATGAGGAAGATATAATCCACAGGGATGGAGGAGACAAAGTCCACGATGAACCAGGTCTTCAGGTACTTCATCTTAATGGTCTTGGGGTCCAGGATGATGTCCGAGTTGTCCTCGATGATTATTCCGGTGCGAAAGTTGAGAACCAGGTCCATTAGGAAAAAGGTGTCAGAGATGACGTTGAAGATGATCCAGGGCGCAGTAGTCTCATCCTTGAAGAAAGTGATGCCCACTGGAATGATGATCAAGTTTCCCACCATAAACATCAGCATTGTGAAATCCCAGTAGAACCTATTGTGTGTGCGTGCGTGCATGCGTGCGTGTGTGTGTGTGTGTATGTGTGTGTACGTGTGTGTGTGTGTGTGTGTGTGCGCATAGGAAGGCAAAATGAGGAGGGGTTGGAGACAAAGAATAGAGTCAGACAGGACAGGAAGTGCCTGGAAAGCTAATAGGCACTATGGACTTCCTATAGCTACTGGCAGAGGAATAAACAAGCTGCCAGACTGCCACTAAATAACTTGAGTAAGCATAAATGCTATTCTGTTGAACTTGCAATATCTAATTTCAAGACATTATGCCTTGGGACAGCCTTGTACTACTTCAGTAAGAACATAATACATAGGCTACTAGCCTACTATTAGTGTGTAATGTGTGTAAATATTAGGAGTGTATCTACTATCTAGCATCAGAACATTATAGGCTATGAGTTCTTTCCCATATATTCCGGTAATATTTGTACTTTTTCGGCTTTGATATTATTTTTAAAAGAAAATCTATATGGTATGTAACAATGTCACCATAATGTGCACCCTATACACTTCAGTCACATATTGTAACTGGATTAAAGTCACTCTCAAGTCGTGTTAGCCTAGCTATGTGTAGCTAGCGACGGTATTGACATATCGGGACAAACAATATGCTATGAGGCCACCATCACGGGAATCTCTGCAGATGCAGCGCTGAGTCATTACACTTACGCAACATGCTCTGACTCTTCTTCATGACAGCAATATAACCCTTCTGCTGACAATAATTAAGACATTTTAACTCTACATCTTTAGGGTAGGAACGACCACCATCATTCTGTATATGGCATCTTTGCACGATCCTACAGAGTCCCCAATGTGAAATTTCGGGGAATTCAGTTTTAATTGAATAGGGTTGCTAGGCCTTTGTCTGAATGTATAGCCTTCTATAATTTTAGTGACCCGGCGTTACAGGCGCATGGAAAAGGTTGAACATTAGTCTCTTTAGAATAAATGGCAGAATTCCAATAGCAGCGTTGTTCAAGGGATGCTACAGCACGACGTGGAGCTGTCCACTCACCGTGGTGCTGAAATAACAGGCAGGCAGCGAGTAGCCTCGCCTTTTTAAGTCGGTGCTGTCGTAAAGACAAGACAAGACCAATGTAATACAATAATAAGGCATAATTCAACTGATTCATTTCTATGTCATCTAAACACTCTCCATACATTTGCGGATATATGTGATCACGATGCAGTTTGATTAAAACGGCTGTTTAGAATCATGACATGCATCCGTCATTGAAATGCTTGATCCGGAGAGTCGTGCAGACTGTAGCCACGTCTCCAGTGAACATGCTTGAGGTTTTCACACACTTGGCTCAAGGTGACATTCCATTACTGAGTGCAACACACACACACACGCCCGCGAGCGCACACACACTTACACACACCCTGTCAGTATGTTGTCGCAGAGCCTGACAAACAATTATACGATATTACCTTTATTTAAAGCATTTGTAAATGCAAAATATATTTAGGGTTAGGTTGATGTTCTAGTGAACACTGACACTGGGTTTATTAATAAGCAGGCCAGGTTTAGTTGATACAGCTATAGGCTATCCCAAACAATACACTGTGGGCTATGGTTACAGGAATATAAGTCCATTACATCAACATGTTGTTTTTCAATATAGAGCATATAGCACCATTAATGTTGCATTTGCTAATGGCGTGTGATTAATAAATAAAGGAGAGTTCCTCCATAAAGTAAAGTGGGTGTTACTGGGGACCTTGCCCAAGTGACTTTCAACATGTAACCCCAGCACGGACTCTCACCTGAAATCACTGTAGGGGTGTATAATCCAATTTCCAGCTGATTTAACCCTCTCTTGCTCCCTCTCCACTGCCTTTTGGCTGCCATACATGCGTAAGGAGAATTTGTTAACTCCTGGCTGGAGCATACTACTAAATTGGCGCTGCATGAAGCTGGCCTGGCTGCCCCTATGCTCTGCATCCTCGGCAGCCACAATGCTAGCTCCATCCTCTGCCTTCTGAAAAGTGACAGAGTTCCTCGGTTGTTGGCTCTGAGTTGGGCCGTGGAGCGAAGAGGACGCTTTCCGGCTTGGCGCATTCGAGAAGGACACCTTGGAGTCCTTTTTCTCGGGGGCGCCCGTGGACACAGGTGTACCGCCTGGGTTAGAGCTCTCTCCTCCCTGCCCCCCAGCCAGGGACCCGCCTGGTGTTATCGAGCCGTCCATGCTGGCGGATGTCGAGTTACGGGCTCCCCGTTTGGTGTTCCCGCCGTCCTCGGCCCTTCCCGACCCTGTCGTCTGCTTCTCCTGTTTGGAGATGATAGAGCGGAGGCTCCCGGTACCCGAGTCCCTCCTGCATTCTCCGTTTTTGTTGCATTTCATGCTGGCAATGGGAGCGACGTTGTTGCAACCATCACCCGCTGTCGCGTTTATCACGTCTACCGCGACCGCCGCTCCAGAAGCCTCCGCGCAGGACGCTCTGTTGCCGTCACCGCGCCGGGCAGCATCTCCCGTACAGTTCGTTTGACTCTCGGCGGCTCTGGAGGTAACGGCTACACCGGGCCGTGGGGCGGCAGGAGTGTCTTCTGCGTGCGCAAGACAGGGCTCGTTGTTATTGGAGTTTCCCCTGGACGCCGTAGACGCGGACGCGGCTCCCCCTCCTGGTGTAAAGTTCTTCATTCTGATACTGCCGCCTCCTCCTCCGGCACTACCGGCTCGGCGCAGCCGCGGATGCTGAAACTTGATCTCTTCTTCGCCGTCATCCGCCTCATCCATCACGATTTTGCCGGGCACGCCGGGCTGCTTAGCGGCCGGAGTGCTTTGGAAACCGGCGCCGGATGAAACAGAATCGAGGCGGTTCTTGCTGTTTCTTCTCGTACATTTGGACGCGGCAGCCTTGGCCGACGCGCTGATGTGGCCGCATTGGCTGCCGCCCGATGCCTTCTTTTTCATGGTGGAAGCAGACGCCGGTGAAACCTCATTCCTGTCCATGACATTAAGCATATCAAATTTTGCCTCCAATTATCTTTGGAGAAACCAATCAGAAACACCAAGAGGTTGGTGGTGGTGGTGTGGGAGGTGTGTGTGTGTGTGGGGGGGGTGTTATAGGGGCAGTGGGGGGGGTGGACGTGACTTTTTTGCTAACTACTGCACTTACACTTTCTCCGGAGTCATGGAGTCAATAGCGCTCGAATAGGCTTATATATATATATTTAGCCTCGAACAACAAACGATCATTTCTTAACATTCTATGTGTTAGGCTACATATACAGGCCCACTGGACCTTTTGCGCTAATGATAATGTAATAATAGGCCTACATTGATGTAGGCTATAGTGCTATGGTCCTATCATAATCAGATTTTAGTCTACAGTCTTAGAATTATACAACCTCACTTATGTTAAGAAAATGATGTCATATATTTTAGAGGGTGTTCTCAATGACAGCGGTATTGACAATTTATGTCTAGCGCGCTCAAGTGGCCACAACTCTGAAGTGCAGCATGCAAGAGCAGCCTGGTAAACCAGACACTCTAGGGCCTATTTGTTTCCATGATAGGCTATAGCAGAACACCTATTGTGTTTCCAACTGTCCAATTCATTTAACTGCCACCGTGTTCAGGGTTCCCACACTGAGTCATACTGTATGTCAAGCTGACTAAAATATCAATTTCCATAATGAACATTAACACAGGTCACCATGAACGATGTCTATAAGGGACAGCCAGCCAGCCTGGCAATGATACAGAAACTGAAAAGGAACCTGGTATTTTGTATATGGTAGCCAACATGTCATGTAAACATTTAGGCTACTACTGCAATACTGCAATTTAAAGATGCTTTGAGACATCTCAAAAACAAGTCCAGTAACATTTTGATACAGTAACAAAAAAAACTTTACTTAAATGTTAACATGCTGCAATTAAAATTCCTTGACAATCCATGATTCCACCACAATAAATAAATAAATAAAATAAATAAACCCTAACTTTCCATGACTCCATAGACTTTTTAAAAGTCCATTATATATAAGTGTCATGACCATGGGAACCCTGTGTCCTCATTAGAAGATAAAGTAAAAGTATATGATATATAGGTTATGGCTCCTAAAGACTTAATAATACAAATGTGCCTGAAGTAATTCAAAATTGTAGAGGAACTGGCAACTAAGGCACATCATGTTGTTCTCTTGAAGGGTTATCCCATGAATGTTTCTGCAGTGACTCCCCAAAACATAATTTCCTCAAAACCTTTCATACAATGTCTTGCATTGTTAATTGCACTCTCAAAAAAAAAAAAAACATTTTACTAAAATACTTACTTGCAAATTTTATTGTAATTTTACAAAATAAGTAACTTAATGTTTATTTAAAAACATAGTCAATGCCAGTTACCCTGAAAGCGAATTATAACACCCAAGTTGTTATTTTAAAAACTATTTTTATTGTATTTACCTTTCTAGATGGATATCACTATAGAAATTTGAGACCGCAAAATAAAAATTAAAAAAAACACCACAAAAGTTTTTTCTATAGCAATTACTCACACATCACAGCCTGGAATGCCGTTAGAAAAAGGGTATTCTCATTCAAATGAACAAATGTTTAAGTAAACTGAATGACATGTTTACCCAAACATTTGCAGTCTAAAATTCAGTTCCGTTTTAGCTTGGCTGCATTTTGTTGGTGCATCAACCTATAAACAATATTATTGTTACTGTCACGGATTGTGTTCTCCAAACACATCCTTGTTTTGATACAAATCGTTCTTTAAATTCATTGAACGTCACAAAACATATAATGCATATTAATGCAGAATATGTCCTAACAGTATATGGGTTTGTGATTGAGAGGCAGACAGAGAGAACATTTGCTCCCTCCCTGCCCAGTATCTGTCATTGGTTAAATCGGTCTACACACACAAACCTAATTTTTGCATAATTATTTTGTTGGCTGCACATATAGGAAAAATTGTGGTACTGACTAGCATATTTATTGTATTAATACATTTAAAATCATTTTTAAAAGCCTTAAATACTGTATATCCTATCCTTCGCTGTCAAAGCGAAGACGTAAAATCATTTTTGTTCAGTAGTTACCCAAATTGACCTTCCACGCATCAAACATTGCATTGTGCAAAGTAAAAATAAAAATGTGCAAATAAATTAGAAAAACAAATCAACTGCATACACTAGGTTTCTCTCCACATGGTTCCTGCTAGATCTGAATCTGTACAGTGGCTGACCATTAACTGTCTGAAAATGAGCAATATATTTACATGTAATCTCCAACAAAGCATGGTGTTTGTGCCACTAGATTAAGTTGTGTTCGGGGGGGGGGATGGTCAAAAAGCAGTCCACTCTGTCTTCGAGCTGGCAATGATGCCCATCGTATTCTTATTACCATTATTCACAGCCATTGTTTTTTTCTTCTTGCACGCACGTGAGCTGCGCCTGCATGAACACGGCCGGAATGACCCTCGCGTTCCTCGGTTCTCAAGAAAAGAACATAAAGACAAACACACCGACGGTTCTCCTGACACCGAGCTGAGGCCGAGGGCGTGTGCACTGAAGCTGTCGCCTTGGGAGACCTTCCTGGTGCACAGGAGCTGACGCTCTAGGAGTGGCTGGCTGCGTTGTCATTGCTAGGAGAGCTGGGGGAAGACGAGGAAGAGGAAGAGGGGGAGAAGTCCATGCCAGACAACCCTGGCGGGTCTGTGGCAGTGTTCTGTCCGCTTAGACTCTTTCTACACACGGGACACGTGTCGTGCTACAGTGACCAATACAAAAGAAGAAAGAAAGTTCAAATGCAGTTACTGCACATATCAAATCATGTATACCACACTATGTTATGTGAATGGCATACCTGTTCCAGCCACGGTACTATGCAGTCGTTGTGGAACAAGTGATTGCATGGCAGCTGTCTGACGTTCTCCCCCGCGCCATAGTCCTCTTTGCACACGGGACATTCTAAAGACGCACCTGCACGGAAGGAGGCACGAAAACGTCACACACGTGTGCGTATTGAGCATGTGACGGATGCTGTCGGCATCGCGCGGTCGAGCGTGGGGCTCTGTGTTCGCGAGAGCCTACTCACCAACGTGTTCTTCGGTGATTATGACCGTGGGTAAACTTTTTATTCTTTCTCGGTCGGCAGGGGGAGGGCCAGTGTTCTCAAACTGGTTTAATAACTGCAAGTACAAGAAACACATTACCTTTGTAAAATGGTATTGTACACACGGACAATGTTCTGTTTACTACACAGATATGTGGCATTGTTCCGAGAGTTCGGCTTCAATAAAAGCCTTATAGCCACCATTTCATATTGACTCATTATCAGTGTCATCTACCCGTGGTGTAAGGAGAGGTATACCTGTGTAATGATAGCATCAAGTCCATTAGCACCCCAAGCGTAGTCCATTGGGTTAGAATGCAACATACCCCTACGGGAAAGGAAATGGTCAGTAAAAAACCTTAGGAGGAGACTCAATAATGTACTATTCAGAGGCAATGTACACATGAAAGGTTAACAAGCTTTTACATACCATGGTCCCATCCCAATATTTGACATGGCAGTAGGTGCTATGATTCCATTAACCAGCTGTTGAATAATTCTTTATAGGGAAAAACATCAAACACAATAACCTGGAATAAATACTGTAGAAGCCACTAGTATGAAGATACTATAGTACTACTGTATCAGAATAAGGTTTCCTTTGCAAAGCTCAAGTACATGCGAAAACTATGTACTGCTATTCATAGCAATACATCAAAAGCCACAGACCTTTCTGACTCTGACGTTGTAAAACCTGCCCCCACTGGTTACTGTTGATAATGTCCCACAAACTTTTGCAGCTTGTGGGACATCTATGATATTATCTGTCGTATTCCTAATAATAATAATAATAATCAGACAGCGTTCTAAAGAGAGGTATCAACTTCTTTAGTCAAGGATATACTGTACTGTATTGACAACATGAGATCCAACAAACATACGGTATGCAAAATGTTAACCTTCCCAATGGCGACCTATGATAAACGGTACAGTAATATTCTGCTGTGGTAGTCTGACTAATAACCGCTAACAATTAGCTTTGTTTGTGGGACATCAAGTGTTGCTAAGAAAAATCTGGTAATTTGATCGGTTATAATTGACGCGTGATTGACTGGTCAGAAAGGTCTGTTACACCCAATATGTTGAAACTGTAATAAGCAGTGTCTGTACATACAAGCAGCAGGCAAATACAAGATCTAATTAAACACTTTTCCTGCCATAGGCCACATACAATGACATGAAGAAGCTGCTGGGGCATATGGTATAGACAGCCTACGTCACTTCCACATTATGGAACGTTAGTCTGGAACAATTATGTATGGTAGTCAATGCCGAGAATCAAATCATTTTTTGATCCTGTTGTAATTGTAACACGAAGTACACATATGATTTTTGATAATTGATAAAGTCAAGAACTTTGCAGTTTGTTGTAAAACTGTAACCGTTAGTTTTGTGTGAACTACAGCTTTTGTCTCGCACAACATACAATTACATTCAACACAATTCTTTCTTCGGCTTGTGGATTGTGGCGTGTATGTATTTTCACGTGTTGAATAAATCACATTTCTTTTGCATTTAAAACAATCGTCTGAGAACTTTTTGGAATAAGGAACCTCCTATGCGTCGGATTAATCTTACCTCTTCACACAAAGTGTCTTAATTAAATATAGTGAATTAAACGCCACTACACACCATGACACCTACGCGACACAGGGATTGTAATCTTACTAACTGCATATGTTCACAGTCTTATACTTCAACAAATGCACGACAAACTGAGACTTTCTTGACTCAAAGTAATTTCTTTTAAATAGTCAAACATCATGTCTACTTCGTGTCACAAAGCAAATGGGATCTAAAAATAATTGTATTGTCATCATTGACTACCATCCATATTTTTTTTTTTACTTAGGTCCCATAATGCGAAGTGACTTAAGCTCTCTATATGCAGGGGCACATGCCATTGCAATAGATTTATATCTTAAAAGCACCTTAAGAAATATCTTAAAATGTCTCACCCCTCTAAAGTGGGCACCCCTTCTTGGCGTGTACCCTGTCGTCGAGGAATATGTCGCCCCTGTGGTTGCCGTGGACTGTAGCGTTGCCGTGACGCCATTTCTCGCTCACGCCTATTTTCCATCTCCCGGTTGTCTCCTGAAGGCAGGCCTGGCCGGAGGCCAAAGTTTTCATCAAAGATCCCCAGTGCAAACTGACCATACCCAGGAGGAAATGCAAACAAATGCTGCTGGTCCATGTTCTGTTGATTAAGGAAAAGACCATGTCAATTATGTTGTAGGTTATATAAACACACTTTTTTTATACAATATATACAGCTGCGGAAAACATTAACAGACCACTGCACATTCTTTAAATTATAATTGTATAAATATACAGTAAATGTCAAAACAACACAGACATTTATTTTTTTCTATTCTAATTTTAAATCTAAAACATCACATTTAAGTAAAAAAAAAAAAATCTATCCGTATTAAATATCTCAGAAACTGCTACAGTGGTCTCGTAATACATTCCACGGCTTAATACACAAACACACACACACACACAATTAGAAAATGCATAAAGTTTTGAGCTGTTATTGTCTTTAACGCTAACCTCATAGGTTGGCCGGTTCTGATAACTGGAAGAGGCTGCAGATGTGGAGCCATTTTCTGTACTGTGTTCAGGCAATGTGAAACAAGGTAAACATAACATCTACGTTCAGTTACAATGACAAAATATTTAAAGAAAATAGATGTAATATATTAAATTGGTTATACAGAATTGACAAAAAATCTATATATTATACTTTACCTGCACTCTTCTGACAATTCCTCAATAAATCCAGATTGACACTGTGGACATGTATAGTCCTACATTTCAAATAAAAAGAAATGTGTTAATTAATACAATTTCCCACCTATTCACATTAGACACTGTGGGTGATTTGGCACAGGCTAATCCTGTATTCTTGTTATAACCAGAATTGATTTTTAAAGTTCATTAGCATGACGATGTATTAACATCAAAGAAATGTGCAATTTAAGTTTGACCAAACCTGACAACACCGACAAATGTCTTCTTATGACAATTCTTAATGAAATGACAACTAGGTAACACACTGGGAAAGCTTTCTGGAGCCCAGTCACTAGGGTGGCCCATGGAGACCAGCAATAAAAAAAAAAATAGCCTAGCCTAAATAACAATACATTATCCAAACCAACTAGTCTACTAGCTAACATTTGAGTGAATTTAATTTTCTTGCTATTCCACGGTCTGCACACACAATGTGATTCTGTCTGGACCAGCATTTCCATTAAGTTACCAATCACAGGATCAACCCCTACACCACTGTGAGCATTTGTCCTTCAGCCATGTATCTGTTTAATTGTTATTCTTAATATATTGGTTGTATGGTTGTTGCCAATTTCTGCAAAGTAACAATTATGTATGGTTTAGGTCTATGGAATTGAGATAAGATATCCTAATTTTGAAATATTAGTAGGCCTTGGCCTGTTATAAAACTGTATATCATTGCTGCATAAATAACACTTTGCTATCAAATTTACTGAAATAAAGTGATTGATATGTACAAAGAAAATGTACTTCATAGTACTGCGTGTGTGTGTGTGTGTGTGTGTGTGTGTGTGTGTACAGCATGTACACTCCTATCTAGCCTACATATACCCAGTGTATCCTAACTGAGTAAGGCTCTCTCAGTTCACATGTAGGTTTTGTATGTAGAATAGTAGCACATGAGTAAAGCACAATTGTGGAGGACCCATTCATTCACTGGACCTTTTCAGGGGCCCAGTCATTTCTGTGGGCGACCTGCATACTAATGCTATCTGAGAGAAAACGCTTTCTTTTTTAGTTTAGCTAAATTCACTTTTGAAAGACAAAGAACCAGCTATGTAACTGACTGAAAGGTAACAGTTACTGTAAAATTCAAGAAGCTTCCAATGAATTTATGGACAGCAGTGTTAATAAGGGAGGCAGGTTAATAAAACAGCTTCCTGTGTTGAGCTTTTTTTAACAAGTATTATTAGCCTGCCATGCTAATGTTTAAATTGTTTATATTGTAGACGACATTTAAACTGGATTGACGATCCCTCAAATTATGTATTGGTTTAAATCAACCATTGCTTTTACTCTCACAAATAGTTTTTTACTCAATTTGACCATGTTGAATTTGCGCTAGCCTGCTAACATTAGCAGCTTCCCATAATCAAGTAGATAAACTTGGTAAAAGCCAATTTGTCAGTTAATCACAAATTATATTGTTGTTTGCAACCATATGTAATAATCAAATATTGTATTATATTACCAGTCTTAGCTATTGAATGGTAAAGCCGTGGCCCTAGATAGGCAAACGTACCACGGCTAACCAGTCAACGATGGGTCGACCTGGACAGATTTACACACTCGGCAAAAGGCATTCACCTTACGGTACCCAGGAGGCAAATAAATAATCTGGATGCAAAGTGTATCCAGTGTACTTACTGGCAAACGCGGCCTGATCTCTGATGAACATATGTGACAGAAAAAGCGACAGGGTCGCTGTGGAGCTTCTGCCATACTGTACCGTATAGTAATCTGGAGAATAGACTCCAGGACGGATAGCAAGAAGGGACAAAAACAAAGCTGACTCTCGTCAGGCGTAGACTGGCACGATGGTAGTATCTATTTCCGGTAGTTCTTTTCAAAATAAACGGAACAGGCATGTGTGATTGTGGACGTACTAATTGTACATATGTATATAATAAACATTCAAATGTCATAAATCATGCAAAGTTAGGTTATTGTTGTGATTACATAATAGGGCAGAAGATGTCAATTCCCTTTGCTTCCTAGCCATGTTCCACTCCCACCTGGATGTAGCGGAACCGGAATAGCCATCTAGTGTTAGCTCTTTTAACGTTAGCCATAAAATACAACGATAGAAAGTTGTATTATATATTCACATTGATAGGTCGTTGACATTGTTTTATAAAATTAAGCATCCTTCTCTTTATGATCATGGAGTCGGGGGACGCAGGTAACTTATGTGAAATACAAAACGATGGCAGTACGGTACGGTACCGTACGATCATCGTTTGCAGAGGTCTGCTTCTAGCTAGGTTGCTAGCTAGGTTGCCAGTCGATACAATGTATAAGTAGTTGATGATCAAAAATGACAATTCAGTTAATAATTGTACTGACATTGTACGGTACAAGGTCACTAGCCTTGCCTTGACGGTAATCTATCTATTAGTAATATTTTAAGTAGTATACATAACATGTAGTACAAACGGGACTAGATAATAATGATCACTGTGATGTGTCTAGTGTTGTTCCTCATATTATGATGTTTTAGAATAGGCCATTTTATAATGACAATGTTACTTAAATTTTACAGGTCGTGGAAGCTATCAATCCAGACCCGTCAAAGCACAGAAAAGCAAAATTAACATTATCCGCCAAGAAGAACTTATAGCTCGGAAGAAGTGGGAAATAGAAGCCAAATTGGCACAGCAAGCAAAAAAGAGTGTGCCAACAGCTCCCATCAAACCTGTGCCTCAAATGTAAGTACTATGAATATTCCAGATGTCACATGAGTTTCAAAAAGATAATACATTTGATTTACTAATGGAGAAGTTTTGGAAGTGTTATTGTGTCTTACCCGGTTCATGCAAACCCTGTAACTACATATTGGTAATGTATTTTCTTTAATATAAAATGAATAATGAAAGTATTTTATTCATCCCAATCATATTAGTTATCCCATTCCACAAGGGCCCTCTTCAAACAAGTTTGTAAATGATGGTAGCTTCTTACAACAGTTTATGAAAATGCATAATGACAAGCCAAGTTCCAGTTCTGGTAAGTGTATTAAATTATGAATTAATGATTTGAGATATTATGTTATTCACTTCACATCTTAAGCCACCTTTTGCACCTATTGGATAATGATTCATATGTTTAAGTTTGAAAAATATGATTACTTTTTAACATTTTAATTGCTTCAATTATCAATTGCTCAAACAAAATGGTGGTGGGGTTTGGGGGTGGGGAACAACTTGCTTTAATAATCTTGCTCGGTGATGTTTCTCTCTCTGAGATCACTTTCTAATATTTACATTTTATCTCTTAGGTTCTGGTAGTGAAACCAGTGTTTCCTCTAGTCCAGCTCAATCACCAGGAGGAAATTCCCAACAGAAAAAGAGCATTCTGATTGGCAAACGTCCTGGCCTTGGAATCAGTAGCATGCTTAACCAATTCAAGAACTACTCTCAAGCCAAGAAGAACCCTGTCCTTAGCCAGAGGCCTAGTGTGTTTTGTTCTCCAGATGATGATGATGACGACGATGAGGAGGCAGATGATGCTGGCTTCCTAGAGATGAAAGGTAATTCAACACACTAAAGTAATATAGGTTGACTTGACCTATGATGACTGAATGGCCTTGACATTGTCCTGTAGAGTGTAATGTAACGGTACTCATAGTATGCTTAAAGTTTCCCCCCCAGAGGACCCAGACATCAGACTAATTCTAGACAAGATGGCGTCATTTGTGGCAGAGGGGGGGCCTGAGCTGGAGAGAAAAGCGAAGGAGGACTATAAGGACAATCCTCTTTTCACGTAAGTGTGACACTTTTACCTCACCCCACCTTTTGTTTGGCAGTGGTCTGGGACACAGCACTGGCCAACTGTGTCAGTGCCTGCCTACTTGACATACAAGTTATTTTTAGTCGGACGTTAAACTTAAACTAAACAGCAGCATCTGGCTGCTTTACAGGTATTGTAAATCTGTAAAGTTAGTAGACTATGGTTACTGATTAAAATAAATGGAACATTTTAAATATGTAAATAAAGCACTGCGCTATCGTTGCACCGGAAATTACGGAGACATACTTGTTAGTGGCAATGCTAACAGCCAATGGATATTGACAGAATTACTTCCCGAAAATCAGAGATATATGTACATGCATCAGACGTTCAGCACAGAGTTTCTTATGTGACGTAGTGCTAATGAACGGAAGAGGCTGAGACTAGGCCTGGAACAATCCTTACTCATCTGTGCCTTTTTTTTTCTTCCTTTTTCCTTTTCAGATTTTTGTATGATAAGAACAGCCGAGACTATCTCTACTATAGAAAGAGAGTCGCAGAATTTAGAAAAGATTTGCCAAAACCCATGACGACATTTAAAGGTAAGATTGTACTGTGCATTATAAAAAGCAATTTGAATAAATATGCATAGGGAGTATAAATAATGGATTAAGCATATAACTGCATGCCCATTTTTACAAAAATCTACAAGTTCATTCAAATCTCCATTGTGCAGAATATTTTATGTTCAAATCCTCTTATTTCAATCTGCTATAATTGAGGTATTATTGAGAGCTGACATCCACCCACAGCCACTTTGTAGTTGTCACGTTTTTCAACTCTGTTGTAAGATGTCAAATTTTGACAACTGGTTCCCAAACGTCCTTGCATACATATTTAGTTTGAAAGGCTTACCGTACCGGTAATGGAGCATTAAGTTGTACAGGGAAATCCATTATGCTACTTAGAAGCTCCCTGGGTGTTACACAGCTCTCTAGTTCTCTGCAGTTCCCCATTCACCACCCCTGTCCCCTTGCTCCTCCTTCCTCTTCTTATCCCCTACTGGCTGTAGACTGGTGGTGTGTGGGGGCCAGTTGAGTACGGTACAGTAGTAGAGTGTGAGTTGAGCCCCAGTACTGATAGG
The DNA here is from genome assembly GCA_027564755.1 of Amblyopsis hoosieri. Classification (NCBI taxonomy): domain Eukaryota; kingdom Metazoa; phylum Chordata; class Actinopteri; order Percopsiformes; family Amblyopsidae; genus Amblyopsis; species Amblyopsis hoosieri. Next base: position 1,306,239 of record JAODUE010000009.1, read on the forward strand.
CTGCTTAAAGTCTCCCCCCCAGTGGACGAGGAGACCCAGCAAGTGGCCGCGAAGCTGGCCAAGTTTGTGGCAGAGGGGGGGCCCGAAGTGGAAGCCATTGCTGCTGAGCAAAACCGGAACAACGCTGCGTTCAGGTCAGCTACCGTACACGCAGGCCAGCGGCCCGTTCGCCGAATGCTCTTGGCGTTTTCGTTTGACTTAATTTTGCAATGTCATATTTCTTTCTGTAGTTTTCTATATGACCACCAAAGCCCAGGCCACCGTTTCTACAGAGAGAAGCTGGCCGAGTATCGGCGAGCCAAGAAATCCTCCCAGTCCCACCCGGCTCCAGCAGCTTATTCCAGGGAGGTCCAGCGACCTGCCGCTCCACTGTTACCTAGTGTTCCCCCACCTACGTCCCCCATGTGCCCACCCATACCCAGTCAGATAGACTCCCACAGTCACGGGGAAACCCCCCCTCCCGTCAAACGGAAGAGGAAGAGTCGCTGGGGCTCGGAAGATGATAAAGTGGAGTTGCCGATTCCTTCCACCATCATCATCCCCCAGGAGGTTGCTAATGTGGAGCCCAACACCCCCTGCCTCTCTGGTACAGCAGCTGTGCACATTCACTACATCTGACGCATTCATACACATTCACACAAACGTGTCTTTATGTCAATGATTTAGTCCTTGGGTGGATATTGTGAATTAGCCTATATTTTCCTCTTTACTAGTGCGATTCCACCTCTAAGAGAAATACTGTTTTTGCTTAACATAAACCATAAACTCTGAAGCTAAAAAAATATATCTCACCAGAAATAAATACGCTATACTGTTCTTATTTTGATGAATTGACTGACATTTGTTTTTTTACTATCGTTGTAAGTGATTGTTTATCATTGTCTACCTATAAACACAATCTGTTCTATGATAGTTAATCCTACTCAATGTAATGACTGAGTGTGGGCGTGGCCTGGCCCACTAAGTTACTTGTGTGATTGTGCTTTGTGTCTCAGCCCAGGAGCTGAGGGGTCTGGGCTATAAGAAGGGCAAGCCAATGGGCCTGGTGGGTGTGACGGAGCTCTCAGAGGACCAGAAAAAGCAGCTCAAAGAACAACAAGAGGTAAAATTGAGATATGATTCTCAAATGTTACGTTTTACGTTTGCAGCGTTTTTCCAACTTAAAATTATAATTGAGTAATTTAGTAGAAGCTTTTATCCAAGTGACTTATTGTGAGTAGGACCATATATCTTGCTCAAGGGGCCTACAGGAATGCTTTGGGAGTATACTACTCTAACCACTAGCCCATCTAGCTCCATATGCTGCACGTATCTTTATTATATGAATCAGCCAACTACATGGTCTCGCAACACCTCTTAAATTACATTTACAGCGTTCATCTGGCGCTATTATCAAAAGCGACTTAACAATTATTACATTTGTCAATAGATGAAAAGGTCAGACACCAGCAATGGACCTTCGTCAGGAGTGAGTTAGCCACGCCCACCTATTTTAAGGGCAGTTCTGTGTCGGGCATCTGACCATAATATCCATGCATCCAACATAGTGTCATTAACAGCAATGGGAGAAATCTTAAAACTGCAACATGCAGCTTCTAGACCTTAGGTAAATCAAGTACCAGAATTTAATAAAAATAAAGTTAAATATAAATAAAGTTTAGCCTATCGCTGGGTCATACATCCATAGCATCTTGTCTGTCTAGTAAAATGGGCCCACTACAGTAGTTCTGGTGGTTAATCCTACTGTTACGCTAAAGAACGTTGTCTCTTTAATTTTCAATGAATGTGTCAAGTTCCTATTTTTAATATTCAATGTGTCAGCTCGCGCCCCGTGTGTGTGTGTGTGTGTGTGTGTGTGTGTGTGTGTGTGTGTGTGTGTGTGTGCGCGCGCGTGCGTGTGTGCGAGCG
>JAODUE010000009.1:1334557-1361042 GCA_027564755.1 Amblyopsis hoosieri
GTGTATATATATATATATATATATATATATATATATTATGAGTGCTGTTGTAACAAACTACTGTATATCTGATTACCTCTGAGGAATCATGGACCCACTGTCCATCCACAAAGAACTTGTACTGGTGTTCTCCTTCTGGTAAATCCAAGATGGCTACAAAGTCATTGTGACTGGAGAAAGGGAGATACATTGTCACTAGGCTTATGTTTTCAAAATAAACATGTTCTCCAGGTTAAGACAATGTGTATTGTATTGTATTACTAGATCCATAATAACACCTCACTCACGCATGTCAAGTGTACCACATACATACCTCTTGTTGAGTGGGATCTTGGGGCCCCAGTTATTGAAAGAGCCTGCTATGTACACCTCTCTGCCCCCACCAGCCCATCGGATGACAGTAGGTCTTGCCTGAGGACCAGCCTTTACTAGATCATCCAGGTCTGGAGTGAACTCTTTCTCTCCTAATGTCTGATGGGAAAGATACCAGCCATAGTAACACAACTCCCCACATTTTGTTACTTAATATATTATTACATGTAGGCCTGTGACAATAATTACTATGTTGACTTATCGTGCAATACTGTATATGGACATGACCTCAATCATTTTTCAGACGTCTATATTGCCTGTTGTATTTACATGCGTGTTGCTGACATAAGAAAGTTAGCCATGTTGTGCTGCTCCAGTGCTCTCGTCTGCCTGATGGCAGGCAGCGCTCCACACACACACACCCACACAGAGGAGACAGGTGAAAGAAGTGTTCCATAGGTGTTTTTCCCGATGACTGCACAATTCCAGACAACTATGTTTTGAAGAATACATGTGTACATGTGTACAGCTGTACCTTGGACTCTGGCCCATGGGTGTTAAAGATGTTGGGGTCGTCTGTGCTGTCCACCATCTTGCTACTGGGTTCATGATCTTTGTGACTCCCTCCACTGTCAGAGCGATGGGCCTTGGTGCCATGGCGATCCCCAGCCACCCTGTCACTGGTGTTGCCCATAAGACCTCTTTAATGGGGCTAATGCAAAGTAATGGGTTTTTTTTCAGCCAAAAAAAAAAGTGCACAGGATACACAGTAATACGCAAATAAAGAGGTACAGTATAGTAATATACATGTTTCCTGCACGCTGTGGCCTAAAACAGCACCATGTCATCTGATTTCATAGCAGTGAGATAGTGTATTAATGTGCTGTAGTTAGGGAATAACTCAAAATCGATGCCACACACGAGAAAATCAACCAGATCTATTCTAGGCTGTTACTTTACCTTTAAAACGAGCCAGCAACTGGGAGCCTTGAACGACATGGGATACGGTACCGTAGCTACTATGCGTTAAGTTATTGTAACTACCGGTACTGTGTACTGTTACCGTACAGTACACAGTAGTTACAATTTTTGAATGTCAAGTACAGTACGGTACAGTACTGTACTTGACATTCAACAAGTTCCATCATATTTCCAAAAATGGCAATCAGAAGCAGCTAACAGTAGTACAATCATTTCAATTAAATTACTAAAAGATTTTTAGTCTCCCATGTCTCATTTTAACAAGAATCTCTTGAGTAGACAGACATTGGGGGAATATTCATTCTAGTCAACGAGAGCAGGTTAGCCATGTCAGCTAATAACAGACGAATCCTTCAAATGTTTATCTGCAATACCAAGATGATAATTGCAAAACCAAGATGATAATTACGACATAATAATATTGCTATACTGATTACGATTAAAGGAAACCCAACTCACCCAATTAGTCGCCACTGCTTATGTGAAGTATGTTTTGCCTAGAGGCCTACTTTAGCAAGGTGCCCAGCTACGGAGGCTGATGAGGACAAACCTCGCTGTGTGCGAGATACAGAAAATGTGTCAGCACTACGGGCTACGCGATTGTGGTTTATTGTTGCCGTTTAAAGTTGACTACCCTTGATACTAAATATTATATTAGCCTTTTGTCAAAAAAATAATTGAACTTTCCAACTTGCCATATTATTTGCACACTGTAACACCAAAATGTATAATAGGTTGAACAGAAACAGAAACATAAGCAATGGTCAACACTTACAGAATGTTATTCTACAATGATCACATTCACATGATTCACTACATTTGTGCTGTAAAAGCATACTATTGTTAAACTATGGCGTCAGTATTTTGTTTATGGATTTATTTTTCAGTTAAGATTACAAAACAAATATGCTTATCAACAATTGTCTAATGTATCAGTGTTTTGATGAGTTGCCAAAAGTCTTAAGTCTTAAATAGTTCATCAAGCAGGGCATTAAACTGTAACATTCATTGTGCATGCTACATAAATATGCCAACATTTTTATTATATTATATTTTTATTATATACTTGTCAACCATCACGAGACTGTGCTCTTTTGTATTCTGGTGTGTTTATTTTGGATAAAAACTCCCCAAGTATTATAAATAACATCTGCATGCACATAATTCATATGAATCTGTATAACAAATACAATTATTCAGTAGTAAATGTAAATATAGCTGTCCCAAACAAAAAATAAAACTATTTTCTATCCTGCTCACATAGACCCATGTCTTAAAATAGTAGCAATAATTGTCTTGTTTACATGTTAAAGCAGAACTGAAATTCTGTCACTTTTGACTGTAGCATTCTTACCCCATGTTCTAGGTAGTTTCCCAGAAACATATACGTATATATAAAAAAGGAAGTTATATTTATAACAAAGACCGTGAACATATTTGCAGAAATGTTAGAAATACTCCTATGTTTTTTTTTGTTGAAGCAATGGCTGACAATACCTGTCCAGCACCTACGGTGAACAAAGCATTAACATGCAAATGTCGGACAGATCTGCTTGGATCTATTGAGGTACGAAAACTACATATCTTAACAAAAGTTCAATTCTGCTTTATAGACAGTCTGCATATCATACTGCACATTTATTTACCTTGGATGTAAACAAGATATTAATAAAGTAAACTCATTCTCACACTCATTCTGTTACCAACCATTTCCTCTGGCATTGAGTTTCATGACACACAGCATGTCATTGCATAGTGGTGGTAAGTATTGAAATGAACGAGAAAAAAAAAGCATTGTTAGTAAATGTTTTTTCCATTGTTTTTCAGGCACATTGAGAGCTGCACTCCACTTACATCATATACATGTCATGGGTGTGTAAACGTGCAAGGCATGCATGCACACACTATTCACACCCGTGTACACTTTTAAATGACAAAGAAAATCCTAACCTGCATTTCTTTCAGGGGTGAAAAGGACAACATGCACACAGAGTTGTATGCCAAACCAAAAGGTGGAGGGTAGCTTGTTGTAACAAGCGCTTCCAGGGACAAGATGTATTTGGGTTCATAGCCTCAGTGCAATCATATATATAATATGATAGGATTCAGTCTCATGACCTGATGAAGGTGAAGGCCAATCTGGTCAAAACAACTACATCACCTTGACGTGGCCAAAGAAATCTTGGTGTAATTACAGTACTGGTCTGGATAAAGTTACTGTACTTAGTCTAGTGAATGCTGTCCTCTTTTGGTGGTTTATGTATTGTAAAACAGAAAAAACAGAGAGTTTGAGTTTTGCACCACAGCCTCATAGGGTTCATCTTGGTGTTAGTGCATCTAACTGCATGATAAAAGATAAGACCAGAGTCAAACCTTTAAATATTTTTGTATACAGCTGTGGACATGTACTACTACTCTTGTATGCTACATATCTATTCTGCTACTGTTGTTATTATATTATTTTCTTTATTACTCTAATCCTTCTCTCCTTTCTAAACTGATCTTGACTTCAGTGGACTGACTATTATTTGTTTTGTCTGTCAAGCACTTAGTAAACTCTGTAAACTGTTTAGAAAGTTTATGTTTATGTTTATGTTTATATATATATATATATATATATATATATATATATATTCCAACTTAACATGTTTACATGTAAACACTCATAATGCTGGAGCTTTGGTTCAAGTATAATTCTGATTAAATGTTTTCACTGGGGTCTTTTTTTACACAGAGAATGCCTACATATTTTTCCATTAAATGTTTTCATGGAAAGTTCCTAGTGATAACCGATAAATTATTATGGTAAATCCACTGATTTACACCTCTGATCATTTTTGTAATTAATGTATTGTAGTGGTTTGTTCTCTGTATCTGTAGATATAATACCTTTAAGTTCTTTTTTTCTTCCTTACAATATCATGTGGACATCCCCAGGCCAGTCTTCATGTACTCGTACACCACATAGCTGATGCTGACAGCTGGAATTACTTTCATAAAGTTGGGCAAGATGCCCCTGTAGAGTCCAAAAAAGCCCTCTTTGACCACAATCCTCTTTGCCAGTGCACTCATGGATTGCTGATCAGATGCATCCAGGGTCGCTGAAAATCACAACATATGTAAGCAAAGGGTCCCATATCTACAAGAATATACTGTATATTAAAGAAAACAGAATGGCAGAGTATGGGCATTCTGAAGAAGCTAATTGCTGACACTTCCTAGTCTACTAGACTAGTACACGTGCACTATAGCAAACTATGTAACATGTCCTCAGTTGTAATCTTACTGTTTTTACCTTGTGCCTGCATGCGTGTACGTATTAAAGCGAGAGGATAGCTAGCTAGCTGGCCACAGGTGCTAGAGACAGTGCCACAGCCAAGCAACACCAAAACTCCGGGGTTGGCTGTGTCTTTAGCGTAGTGAGCGAGCCAGGCGTTCTTCAGACTCTTAAAACAAACAGAGGAATCAACGGAGGAATGGAAGAAATAACTGCATCAGGGTAGTCAAATAATAAACAACTCTGTCATTTGAATGCCGCATTCACTCATCTGGGTGAAACGTGTAGATATACCACAGACTGCAGCGAGTGACAGTAAAAGAATGTTCACATGAATGAATGGACGCTGCAGTGAAGTACGTCTGCATACCTCATAAACAGCCAGGTCTATACCAGCATAGGGAATTATGCCTATTAGGTTTGGAATATAGCCCTTATAGAACGCTTTGATGCCCTCTTTCTGCAGGATCTTCTTGGCACAGTCAAACATTCCCGAAAACTGTCCAGTTGTCCTCAAGGTCAACCTGGTCTTCATTAACTGTCAATAGGAAAGCACAGAGAAGAATGTGAACTTGAAGAGGAACATTACATTGTTGAACATTACAATGGTAAGACATTACAGGAGCATGTTCTGCTGCATGTGGGCAGAAGCAAATGTGTTTCATTTTAATATAGCCAGTGATAAAAGACAGCATGACCTCACCTCCATGGGGTAGATAGCAGACTGTGCAGTAGCTCCAGCCAGAGAACCAGCCATAAAACGTTGGTGCGTTTTAACCTTGCAGCCTTCAGATGATAATAACTTCTTATACTGCCATGAAACACATCATTAAATAAAAACATATTCCTGTATATGAAAAGATATACATTACTGTGTACCGCAGTTATGTTAGAGCATTACCTGTTCATATGCCATGAATTTGATTGCCGTCTCTGGGGCAATCTTCAACACGTTGATCCCATTGCCACGCCATAGAGATGCTACACCCCCCTCTGTGATCATCTGCTTGAAGCCTCCGATCAAGCTGATGCGATTGGACTTGGTGGAGTGCACCTGCAACGCAGACATTAAAGAGTAACTAAACCCCTATTCTTCCAGAGCCAGCTTTTACTTGCATAAAGCCTGGGACACAGCACTGGCAATCTGCATGAAGACCCGCATATTTGGCAGGGGAGGTATTTTGATTGACCTAGCATGATGACCAATTACAATGACCAAGTGGGAATTCGTTTTTAAACTTAAGACACAAGCCTGGCAGTCTGCAGTATTTTAAATCTCTTTAATATGTGGGCTACGCTTACTGCTTAAAATAACCTGAAAGACTTAATTTAGTAAACGAAGCACTGCGTTGACATCAGACTTTTGAATGACAATGCTAACAACCAATGAAAAGCTACTACTCCACTTCCTGACTAGTATTGTCAAGCTTACATGGGTATGTGTATTAGATATTCAGCATGAATTTCTTAAGCAATGTCCTGCTAATGAACAGAAAAGACTGAGAAAACTAAACCCCTAATCCTTCACCTCTTTTGTTTACAGGTACTTAAACTCTACAGCAGGGCTATTCAACCCTGGTCCTGGAGGGCCGCTGCCCTACATGTTTTAGACGTATCCCTGCTCAAACACACCTGACTCAAATGAATGGCTTGTTAGAATCCTGATATCGACCCATTTATTAGAATCAGGTGTGTTGGAGCAGGTAGACATCTAAAACATGGAGGACAGCGGCCCTCCAGGACCGGAGTTGAATAGCCCTGCTGTGCAGTGTGTGTTCAGTCTGTTGTTAACATACTGCCACCTAGCCCATACATTAGTCTGTGGTGAGCTACTATTCCACCTGCATGAAGACTTTAATCCTGTCCAGAGGAGCAGTGCCTGTACGTGAGACAGCTCCTGCCATTGCCCCAGCACCCAGCTGCTTCCACAAGCCCCCAGACATCTTCTCCTCCTCTGTGAACTCATCGGGGATGGCAAGACTGTCACCAATATCCAGGATCTGCATTATAACATTTGTAATGAAGACAGCATGATTTATCTTGTGCTAAATTACAGTTGCCATTAAGGGTTGTTTATAATACTCACATTTAATTAGCTAATTCAATAGAGTGAAATATTTGGATATACAAATGCTTTCTGTAGGAGTAAAATGCACACACAAGTGCTTACCTTGTTAAAAAGCAGTCTAATATTTTGCATGCCACTTTGCATGCTTGTCAATTCTGCTAAATGCAATCCCAGCAGCGACTGACCATGACTGTATGAACCAGCAGTAGAATGCAGATACAGCCTGCTTGTCAATGCTATGATGAACAGACTTTGAACAGTTCATCAATGGTGCTTTGTTTATGTTATCTATAGCAAAACATCCTACATACAGTATACCACAGATCAAATGAAAAATGTACTTGTGTCGTGTCTAATACTATTTTGGACAGGGGGAACCATGTTCAATTTGGTATTAATTTAACATCAAAGCAATGATAATGATTGTACAAAATATCTAACAATAATGGAGGGATTAGAGCCTTCGAGGACATGCATGCGTTGTGTCCAGTGTATCCCATTAAGCCTGTTTCATACCGAGGAGTGTTTCCAATATCGTATTATCTCATCGAGGTTATGGGCTGTGTTAAATAGGAAATGCTCCCTCCACTCGTTCCAGTCCACCACCATGCTGCCATCAATGTCCATACTGAGGAGAAACAGAGATGTTTGAACCATGTGATGACACAAAGCACTTTAACCATTAAGACTTGGGACATATGCTGTAAAACCTATGCAAGATTCTCTGAGCTTCATCACTGGATATGTCCATGCCTATCTCTTCTAAGGACTGCTGGATCTCAGAGGCATCAATGTGGCCTATATATAAAACAGAGAACAGTTAAAACAGGTTATTAACGGAGATGTTGTCTATTAGATATAGTAATGGCCTAATATCTACCATCGTTGTTTCTATCCAGACTTTTGAATGTCAGCCGCAATTTCTTCTCGTGTTCTTTCAAGTATTTTGTGAACTCATTAAAGTCAAGACTCCCATCTTTGTTCTTGTCCCCAGATGATACAATTTTCTGCAGGCCAGAAAAGGTAAATTAATCTTTACATTTCAGTATTATTATACCGTAACCACCATATATAGTAACCGATAATGTGTAAATAAGGCTATAGCCTATAGGGTCGCACGTACGCACGCACGCACACACACACACACACACGCTATACTGAAGCAGACAATGCATGCCTGAATTATTACCTGTGCAGCCCCTTTGCGAAAAATGCCTCTTGAAGCAAGGCCCGCTCTTAATTCTGCAACATCTACCTTGCCATCTTTATTGGTATCGAGTTTGTCGAACAGGTCCTGGTATGACCGCGCACTATCTGGATCCCAACACTGGGCATTTGACAGGAAAAACGTCCGTAATACTTGATACATTGCAGTTTAAGTGAGGTCTACGAGTTAGCCAGAAAAAGCTAAGTTACTTCTCCATTTTATGGAACTACCTCGTGTGCAAACAAATAGATATGCACTTGTCCTGAGAATGAAATTGTTTTTAAGATCCGTCCAAGCTTTCGCACATTCCACAGCCAAGACCAGCCTTGCAACCTAAAATGCATTCAGTGAGATGTCAGAACTGCAGAGGGAGGAGCAACATGAACATTGCTTGTGAGCCACTGCATTCTACCGGTACGGGAAAGCAGTCCATTTTATAAATGTTTTAAGCTTGACATTTCCGGGGGTAAACGAAACGTCCTCTGTTCTAAATTACCGCATATGCATCGTCATGGATGCAATGTTAAAAACGGAAGCTATAATCACTTCATCATCGACTTGACGGTCTACTAAGTGTCATATTTCCATTGTAGGCATGGTAATACATGTTGCTCTCGATAGAGGGCAATATTGCACAGCATATAATATAGTTCTAAAATAGCAAAATACACTGTACAAATTGACGTCGAAACGGTAATACATTTTGCTCTCGGCAGAGGACAATATTGCACAGCATCTATAGTTATTTGATAAAATAATGGTTTGACACATAAACCCACTTATGAGTACACAAAAACATGATGTATTGTTTGTGTACAGTAGCCTATTTTTACAGGTCAGGTGAATAGAAGATTGACAACAATATTCTGAAGAATATTGAATATCTCCTAGAAGTTCTTATTTTACCTCGAATGTAGTCTGATCTAGGAAACACTGAACTGTGAACTGTGTGATTTTTTTTTTAACTATCAAAATAATCGGCATAACATTGATCCATAAAAGGAAATCCATTATTGGCTAGACCAGGGGTGGGGAACCCTGGTCCTGGAGAGCCGCAGCCCTGCATGTTTTAGATGTCTCCCTGCTCCAACACACTTGATTCTAATGAACAAAGTTAGAAGTGTGTGTGTTAGAAGCCTGATAACGACCCATTCATTAGAATCAGGTGTGTTGGAACAGGGAGACATATAAAACATGCAGGGCTGCGGATCTCCAGGACCAGGGTTCCCTACCCCTGCTCTAGTATGTTAGGAGAGATGTTACACTATATCCTCTAGACTGTCTACGCTTGCTTGGCAAAGAAATCAAAACGTAACAGCGCAGACTACAGCCCCCAATGAAATGAGGGGATTTCTTTACGTCACATTCGTGTCCAGTAGGCCGTGGGTGTGCTGCTGATGTGTTGGGACATTCCGGGAGCTGAGCGGGTAGGGAGCAGTTGAAACTCCTACTGTTAAGCTAGGCTTTCTGCGGAGGCTGCATACGTTATAATGTCCTTTATTCTAATGAAGAAGAAAAAATTTAGATTCAAAGTAGATTTAGACTTGGATGACCTGTCATCTGTTCCTTTCGTTAATGGCGTTTTATTCTGTAAAGTAAGACTCCTAAATGGTGGCTTTGCAGGGGAATCTTCTCGGTAAGAAATACTATTTATAGACATTGTTTGCTAACATGCTGCTCACCTACCATTTGAACTAGTTAGAAAGAAAGTGAAAGTTATGTTTATTACAAGTGTGTATTTTAGCATGGCATGTTCCGGTGCTGTATTATAATTCAAACTGCCAATCTGTCCATTCATTCATATCAAATCAATCTTAACCTTTGATATCAGTGTGTAAATAGTAAAGTAAGTTGTTTATTCAAAATAGAGAGTAGCCTACCATAGCCTGCTGTACATTGCAATGCTTATTTTTCTTAGGTTTTATTGTGTTTACCTGCCAATTTTAATCTCAATATGGCAATGCTGCTGTACGGTTACAGTTATCGATACCGTAGTGTAATTTGTTATGTATTTTCTATTTGTGACTCTCTTATTTCTGTGGTATTTGTCACATTGTAGTATATCTGAATAATTAATTGTGCATAGGGTCTTCATGAATAGAACATACACTGTATGTACTAAGTTAACTGAAAGAGAAGGGAACAGAGGCACATAAATGAGTCACTCTGGAAACCAAGACACATACACCACATGGCCACCACTAACCGTTTTCATTCCCCCTACATCACTTGGCCCTGGCTACTCAATGTTTTTACAACTATGTGAATGTTCTATTCTTCCTTATATAATCGTGTAATACCACCAAATATCACCAAAGTTGACTTTAATGCATGGAGATCTTTAGCAGTGGTTTTCATTTATGATCACATGTGTCTTTAAAAAGTAACCTTATGTTTACAATAATGTGCTTTGCTTTCAGGGAGTCAGTCCAAGTTAACTGTGTAAGGTGGCAGAAGAGGTTTTCTTTCCTGTGTAAGATGAGTGCCAACCCCGGGACAGGCATACTAGATCCGTGTATGTGCCGTGTGTCTGTGAGAAAGGTACTGCATTGCATTTTGGGATGTCATGGCTGTCAAGCCCTATTTTGTTGACACTTTAACAGTATAATATGTTGGTGTGTTTTTCACCAGGAAACGAAGGGTGGAAAGACCTTTGCAAAGGTAATATTTATACTGTATGTGACAATTTGATGTTTACCCCGCATCAGTATTTTCAAAGGCATAAGGGCAAGCGTGCTATGAAAATTCTGTTATCATACATTTTATATGATAACAATTTCCAACCAAGGGCACTTGAAGGCTTTCTTTGTTAGAGTTGCTTTGTGAGTCATTTTGTTCAAATTGTTTTATTGCCAGTTTCCGTCGCAGGTATTACAGCAAATCACAGCATGGTTGATGTACCTGTGCTGTGGCCATTAAGGCTATAGATTGTAGTATATAACACTAAATGTAATTCTTACTATTATGTGCCTGTGTTATGTGTGTTATGTGTTTAATAATTTAGCCTTATGGTAACTATTATTATAAAGGTTTTATATAATATTACTATTAAAAAGTAGCATAATCTCGAATGATCCGTCTTGAGTTGACTGCTCAATAGGGCATTAAGAACTACGTTCTAACGTGACACATCTTTTGTGACTTTGTTTAATTTGTGCAGCTGGGCTTTGCCGACTTAAACCTTTCTGAGTTCGCTGGGTCTGGAAGTACCACGCGACGATGTCTGCTAGAGGGTTATGACACCAAGCACACAAGACAGGACAACTCCATACTTAAGGTACTGAATGTGAAACCTCCCACAATCATTCAGTATTAAGTGTACAGTAGTTAGCATATTGCTGTTTAAAAGCAGAAATACAGCAAAGTACAATTTATTGCCCCGTCATGCCCCAAACCAAGTCACAAGCTGGCGTTCTCACCAGTATAAGTAGCAAAAGTGTTACTTAATGCTAGGATGTTCAAACCTGTTATATTAGCTGCAGTGTCAATGATGATGAGGCATGTTTGAACTTGAAGGCAAAACTTGAAAAACTCCTTGCAGCTATAGACCTAGCATCTGGTTTTTCTATATATGCATAGCCCACCCATGGTAAACAAAGTTATTTGTAGAGCATTTAACAATTGGTTTTTATCACCTCTGTCATAGGTTGTTATTACTACACAGCTGATGGCCGGAGATCCATGCTTTAAAACGTAAGAACAACGTTGTTCTACAGTAACATTCACCTTTTATCATCAGATATATAAATACTGTATATGTAAGAGTTATCTACATGTAAAAAGTTGATGTGCTTCATACATGATTTTAGTCTATGGTTAGCCACACAAATGTGCTTGTAGCTCATCTGTAACCGCACAGGAAACTTTCCTCCTGACATCCTGTCTATCAATAAACTGAAACATGGTCTCATACTAACACAAAGTAACATACCAAACAATGTATTACGCCTCATTCAACAATAAGATACCTTATCAGAGAGCTAATAAAACATCACCTAGCTATAAATCTGCCCGACCTCACTTGTGAGCAACACCTGATTTGGTTTTAGTTCAGATCTATCAAAGTAGTGGCTCCTCTCGCAACTTTGAACCTAAAACACTGAGATAATATGCATAAGAGAACACAGTGGGGAAACAGCACTTAATGCTGAAACACTACTGCAGCTCACTGTGAAATTAAGTAGTTTGAAGAAAAACTATAGCTATAATAAGTTAAGTTTATTTATATAGCGCTGTTAACAGACGAGGGGTCACAAAGTAAATAGACAGTAAATAGAATAACAATGAATAAAATAACAAACTGCACATAATAACAAGGTACACAATACATCACATTTTATCACATTTTAAAAAGCAACAGACAACATCATATTGATAATTGAAAGCTTGTTTAAAAAGAAAGTGTGTGTCTTGAGGCGTTTTCTTAAAAGTGTCCACAGAGTCCATAGCTCTCAAGGCTAAAGAAAGAAAACTATTAATATAGCGCATTTATTTACCAATTACATTATGCAACAGAAAACTCCTTTAGTCTTTTCTCGAGCTTTTTGTAAAACTTGTTTCGTTGCCTAGGTAATGTCTAAACTTAAACCATAACAAACACGCATAATGATTCACCCTCTCCATCTGACTCATAATGTCAAACAGAATTCAAACAGTCTATATATAAAAGTAAAGAGATAGAGTATTTGCTATGAATTGTCTTCACCTTGGGTTTCTATTCTTAAATGTAGCTGATTCAAATTGAATGGCTCAATAATTATCCTGCCTTTGTACTTGTATCATTGCGCAATTCCAAGAATGACAAGTTGGGGTGGAGCACCGTGACAATATACATGCTGTGTGGCGATATCAATGTGTCTACTGGTAACGTTTTTGCTATGCCAAGGATGCCAGGGAAACTTAATAAGTGACCACAATTGTTTTATGTGACTTATGTCTTCTTATGCCGTGGCCCCATTGAGCACTGGACATGTTAATATATCAAATTCATGGAATTAGTATTATTAGGCTGGCGTTACCATATGGACATTTTATAAATGAGCCATTACTCATTGGGACAGTAATGCAGTTTGCTGTTCCTGTGATACAGGTAAGAATTGATATATACTATATATATACACTATATGAATCCATGAATTCCCTGTATTTCCTGTGCAGTCCCCCATCGACCTCCATGACCCTGGGAATCCCACAGGCTGTGTCGGAGTGTCTAGCAGAGGACAGAAAGGGAGGGGACCTCCATGTACCCCATTCCATCCCTGGTATGTACTATAAACATGGTCTACATTTAAACCACTGTCCTTTGTCTAGAAGCTCATGCAAGATCCACAATTATTTCACTTGTGTGGGAGGTGTTCACTGCTGAACAGCTGGTTTTATGTTTAATATAATTAACCTTCCATTCTGTGAAATCATTATAAAATATACAACATTTACACTGTAGCCAATTCATGGCTACAATATTCATTTTCTAGAGCCTCACAAAATGTATACACTAGCTCTTTGTGTGTACATATTTAGTGTTATAGATTATTATTATGAAAACCACAATTAGCCTTATCTATGGCCTTGTGTATTGGCTTGGTATTGATTCAGTTTTTGCACTTAGGGACTCCAGGAAAGTCTGCATCAGTTCCAGATGAGCTGACAGCCTATGGCCACTCAAGGACATCCAGCCATGCTAGCCAGCAATCAAAAATCTCAGGTACCACACACACCCATATACCGTCTCAAATCGTAATACCATGTAAGATAGCAGTCCAGAAATCTAGGCCATGCACTCTAGCTCTCAAATACATACAAGTTCTACTGACTATCCTTGAGACACCCATACCTGCTAATGCTAACTCAGCATATCCATTCGTCTTTCTTATAGGGTACAGCACAAATCACTCACGGTCATCAAGTTTAACAGACCTCGGCCATCGGAGGAATCTATCTAGCGGTTCTGCCTCCACTGGCATCGGTAGCATTGTGGAACCCAGCGAACATCACACGGATAAGGGAGAGAGAGAGAATAGGGCCACACCGCCAGTCTCTGCCCCCTGCTTCTTTGTCGCTGAACGGCCCTCTACACCCGCCAGAACCCCGCGGTAATAATAATATCATACAACAGAACTCACATGTCATCTTCTGTGTACACCATTTTACCATTGACAACTGTGTATACAACTGTATAATGCTTTTTTATTTATATTGTGCAGTATGTATAGTTACAGTTCTTACCCATTTGTGGTAATTAAAGGTCCACAAAGTTATGTTTTAATTAAGGCTCAAATATGTTTTTACCCATACAGTATACACTTTATTTCAATTAATGAGGGTCTCATTGTCATTGTGGTTAGCATGGTTAAGTTGACATTGCACAGCAGCCACTCATTACATGTCAGTATACAATCTACGACCTGGGGAAAACGGGTGAACCTTTAAATCGTATTAATCAGGATTGCTGCACTGCACAATGGACTTTGACACTGCAGTTTTCATAGTTTTTTTTTTCTTTTTTCTTTTTTTTTCTTGTAATGCATAATTCCTAACAGACGAACTTCCTGTCCCTTGTGTTAAGACACCCTGTTAAACAGAGCTCGGTGGAGAGTCAGCTGAAGAGAGTCGATGCCACTAGGGTGGATGCTGATGATGTCATAGAGAAGATTCTTCAGAGCCAAGACTTTAGCAACAACTTCCTGGATACCAGTGCAGAGGGTATAAACATCTACTTTCTGAACTTAGTGGTCTTGTGTCAGCTTTAAACCACTGTACTTATGTGCAGTGATGTGAATTAGGACGAGGAGAACAACTGCAAGAGATTAACCTGGCAGTGTGAGAACACAGAATGTTAAATACAGTATATTACAATTGTTATTGCACCTTTTCTAACAGTTATGCTAAAGATTGTTTCCTTGTAGATTTGCACAGTTCATGTATAAGTATAGACAAGGAATCAGTGGAGAGAGTGCCAGTAGTAGTTTTAATCCCCCGCTACAGTACACGCTATATGTTCAATGTTTTCCGTGCTATACCCATAGCCTGTGAGAAATTAGCATGTACAAAGCAAAACATTAGCTGACAGAGGTTGAACATGAAAATAGTAACCTTGGATTTTCTTTGATTGTATGAAATGTGTAACCTTTAATAAATGTTACTCATTTTCTACAATCAATGATTGTAAACATATTTTTATTACTTTTTACAAGTTATAGTATATTCATAGTATTCATTTATTTCAGCCTTAGTCTAACATTAGTATTTATGATAAACATTCATGTACAAGATACCGTATTTATCCATTACTCAATACTAATTTTGCTATGCTAAATATTTATTTGACTTATTTTCTGAGGGCTCACCAGCTTTCCTGCAAAGGGCCCCATCCATAGTCTTATATAGACTTTTATTCTTAGACTGTGAATCATTTGTATAACTGATCTGCATATTGATTGACAGCGTTTGTGTGTGTGTGTGTGTGTGTGTGTGTGTGTGCGTGTGTGTGTGTGTGTGTGTGTGTGTGTGTGTGTTGCTCCAGAGGAGGGGCTCAGCTTGTTTGTTGGTCCTGGTGGGAGCACAGCTCTGGGAAGGCAACATGTTAGGTAGGTGTATTATGGGCTGTTTACAACTTCAGACTAACAATATCCATACAATACTACTACTACAAGTGTAGTGTACCAATACTGTTACTACTAATACTACTACTGGAATGAATGTCATCAACAGCATTCCTTTTTTTTGGGACAAATGTGTACTCTGTGCTATACAGCCCCCTGTAGATAGCATGTTTACAATAGATAGCATGTTTACACAATGTCATGTAACGCCTACTGCTGTGGCTCTCTTTCAGGGTAGCAGCTGGGGCCTATGAGCAGGTGGTCTTCAAGCGATAGGCTTTGGGAATCACATAGACGTCAGAAATGGTGCCACATTACCCTGCTGTGACAGAGCGGGGGTGTCAATGGGTGTGGAACAGGAAGGGAAACTGCAGTCAGAAGTGGTTTCACTAATGCTATAGAAGAGGGCACTATAGATGCCACCTTTACTCTAAGCTCCCGCCACACTTACACTTTTTTTGGGACAAGAGAGCCCCCTAGTGTTCAGAACGTGGAGTAGAAGGCTACCTGAATTGGGCATAGAATTTATTTTTTCACTGACATTGGAGAAAAGTAAATGAACTACAATACTGCCTGCCTGTATTTGTATTTTATATTGTGTGTTTTAAAAATAGCTGAATCTGCTTAGATTCACTGTACACCATCCATGATAAATCAAACATTCAGGACATATTTGGCCATAGTTTGTCAATTATTTGTATTAATTGTATATAAAAATGTGTTCAAACACCTATGTGTGTAAAGATTTACATATAAAATACCAACAGCTTCTTTATAATATACTGAGACACTTGTAAATGTTGAAACATAAATAAGATGTTTGTGGTTGGCTAAGTGTCAACAAATTCAAGTATAAATGTATGAGATGTACATATGTCCATAATTGTAATTATTGTGTAATCAGAATAAACAGGTTAATGTGTTTATTATAGAATGAAGGACTCATTTTGAAATATCTTGAGCGATTGTTTTCAATACAGTGTTTCAGTTTCACCACAATACAGTATTCACATTGTTATGAATAATACTATAAATATTTTAATGTTGTTCACAGAATAATATTGTATTTCAGTGAGACTAGTTCAGTAGAGAATGTCCATAGAACTATAATAATATCGCTCTGTCCGTAGGGTTGCATGTACGAATGCCGACATCACACAGGATACATATTCCAGTTTTGACAGCAAAGTATATATCTTTCAAAACAAAGGTATCTCAAGTATGATCTCAAGGGAATTTGAATCCTGTTATTAGCTATCTCGTCATCAAAAACGCGTGTGGTGATTTGTATAATGACTAAATGCTTCGTTTCTTCTATTTAATGAATAAATTATGTGTTTATTACATGTTTCAAATTGTGGGAAATTTATGTAACCGCTGCCTTGGTAACCATTTACGTTGGATGACGTAAAAAAAAAAAAAAAACGTTTGTAGCGATTGTGGCCGAGTGGCTCAGGCTAGTGCACTGCACCATCGCAGCACTTTATACCGACCGATACCGACGAAGTGAGGTTCCCATCGTTTGATTGATTTATTAAGTAAACATCGCCAGAGATTTCCGACGCTGGGGCACTGAAGACTGGAACCCTACGTTGATGGGGCTATAATTGTGGGGAAAACCATCCACTGTGGAAGCTAAGCTTAGCGGCGTGGGATTCTTCCATCATGGCTAATGTCGGAAATCAGCAGCAGGCACAGGCCGTTAGCAAGCCAGCGCCTGGAAAACATGGAAATGTATTACCCCTATGGGGTAACGAAAAGACTATGAACCTAAACCCAATGATCCTAACCAATGTGTTGTCGTCGCCATATTTTAAAGTTCAACTGTATGAACTGAAAACATACCACGAGGTCGTTGACGAAATCTATTTCAAGGTACCTAGTTAGCTAGTCAATGCTAACACGCAAGCTAGCTAGATTAAAATAACACTCGCGCAAGCTAACCGTTAGCAAGCTAGCTGCCGCCTTTTGCATTGCATGCTCGCCAACATTTGTTATTATTAGACATACTACTTGGCATAAATCTTTTTGTTATACTATGCAATGTTACATTAATAATTGATAGAGTTGTACCGTAGTAGAAAGTAGACTAGCTAACCTCCAGTATTATTTTACGGTACTAATATATCGGACAGTTGAAACTACTGTAACCATTAACAACTACCGTATAGTAGCTCGGTACGATACAGTACGGTATCCTGAAGTACCGTACATTAGGTTAAAGCAAGTTTTCAATATTGGTGATTAGGCTACTTAATTTAAAGAGGTACTAGTCAAGGTAATTTACAAATGTGTATTCTGTAACATTGTCTAGGATATGGATATGATGTGTTTGTGTCGTATTTTATACTGTAGATACTGCAATTTTATCTAGGGTGGTTATATTCTTCCCACAGGTGAATCACGTTGAACCTTGGGAAAAAGGAAGTAGAAAGACCGCAGGCCAAACGGGAATGTGCGGAGGGGTAAGTTAGAAGTACGTGATTCTTTGCCTTTACAAGATTCTGCTCTTGAAATACTGTACCGGTAATCTTATTTGATCTTGTTCCAAGACATAGCCTCCAGGCCAATTAAAACTTATTAATTTGGATGAATCCAATTGGGAAAAATCGGTTTGTATA
This sequence comes from Amblyopsis hoosieri, assembly GCA_027564755.1. Lineage (NCBI taxonomy): Eukaryota > Metazoa > Chordata > Actinopteri > Percopsiformes > Amblyopsidae > Amblyopsis > Amblyopsis hoosieri. The sequence goes on from JAODUE010000009.1 coordinate 1,352,625, forward strand.
CATATAGTAGCTGTCTAGTTGTAAAAAAAAAAAAAAATGTCTTCATGCTCACAGATGTGTAACTTGTCCTAATTTTTGCCAGGTGCGTGGAGTTGGGACTGGTGGAATTGTGTCAACTGCTTTCTGTCTTCTGTACAAACTATTTACTCTCAAGTTGACTCGCAAACAGGTGATGGGTCTAATCACTCACACGGACTCTCCCTACATTCGAGCACTTGGCTTCATGTACATAAGGTATATTCTTTTGTATAGATAATGTAATTTTATGATGACTGCAGTTAAGAATGTTTACCATGATCTTTCAAACAATAGCTGATCATTTATTCTGTAGTTTCAGGGCTGTACATTTTCTAGTTATCATCAAATGTACATTTGTATTACCCATCCAATTTTGATGTGCTTATTCATTTGTATTCACTTTTGTTTATCTGCACTTTACCAATCAAGCCTGCACTTAAAGGTAAATTCAGCTATTGCACGCTAAATGTAAGATAATACACTTTTTGTCATTTTCACCAAATATCTCCTCACATTTCGCTATCTTACAGTTGTCTGGGCGTGTTGAAAAAATAATTTTATACTTCTACACAGCCCTGGCTCAATAAATACACTGCTCGTATCAACAAAGCCGTAGCACTACGCTTTGCTTCACAATGCATTTCGACGTATGAGATGCCACCGCAGAGCGATACTGTTTTGATTTGAGCTCAAAGTTGGCAAGAATGACTGACCTTGCCTTAAGCCTTTCACCCCTTGTGTACCATGTGTGTGTATAATGTGTTATTATTTTATAGGTTGGTTATCAACAACGATAGATAATTCAGACAATGGTGTCACTTATGTTTTTTTTTTTTTTACAGATATACTCAACCCCCTCCAGATTTGGTGGAATGGTATGATGACTTCCTGGATGATGAGGAGGTATGTCACCACGGGTAATGATTTAATGTTTCCTTCTCTTCAGTGGTTCCACTGTATTGATGCATGGTGTATGTTAAAAATGTCTGCCCATCGTTTTCCCCTTGTCCCATTGTGATGCTCATAGCTGATTTTTCACCTTTGCCTTCATTTGGCTTAATTGCCCCCCAGTTCTGTGAAGTTAAGTAACTGTAGTACGCACTCACTGCTGCGCTGCTGCTTCTTGTATTGGGGTAAGTATACACAACGCAGAGTAAATTTTGTAGCCCGATGTAATGTTTTGGCATGCCCTGTCTTTGAAAAAAAATATTAGGACTTCTTGAACGAAACATCACTTGGGACCACCAGCCTACTAATGCACACAATATATGCCTCTTATTTATTTATTTTATATTTTCATTTGGAAACTAATTTGACTGCTGGGATGTGCAACCAAGGTCTACTCTGATGTACTGATGCAATATTTTTGAACTGCTCATATGACGTCCTGATCCTACCCAACTGGTTAATTGCCCTGTTCTTTTCTTTAGATGCCCATTGTGCAGCAGGTGAATTGGATTTTGTATCTCAGCACTGTTGGTTTGCGTGTGTGAGTGCAAAGTGGCTGTTCTCTACCATTGACCATTTAAAATTGATTACTGTTCAACTGGTGTGCACTTACCTGCCAGCTCCATTCTGTGCTTACACTGTGGGCAGTAAACTCCACAATCATTGCAGGAAGCCTAGGCCTTTTCTCTAATTTCGCCAACACAAACGAAAGTGTCCGCATTCTCAGACACTGTTGTCCCTTGCCTCCATTTCTAGCCTCAAATTGCAGCACACAAAGCATCACTTTGGAGGTCTGGGATGTATTTTAAACTGGGACGAGGGTGTGGGGACTCTCCAACACTTAGCTGTAGCATGATTTGTGGTGCTCACTTTGTAAATCCAGACTTTGGGGAGAGCCATTGAATTTAGACCACACATCTTTTTTGACACTTTAATTCAGTTATCTACCTAATCTAGAACTAGACTAAAGCTAAACAGCACATATAACTGTTTGAGATATTAAGCTAGATGAACAGAGGTGAAGTTTCAGTACTTGGTCATCACAAATAATAAAAAAAATGTTCATTGATTCAACATACCAATAGGTGGCATTGTGTTAATCAAGTTTCTTATGGCCCACTCTCTGTCTAGGAGCTTGACGTGAAGGCAGGGGGCGGCTGTATGATGACCGTTGGAGAGATGCTGCGCTCCTTCCTTACCAAGCTGGAGTGGTTCTCCACGCTGTTCCCCCGCATCCCAGTGCCCGTGCAGAAGATGATAGACCAGCAGATGAAGGCCCGGCCTCGCAAGGTTCCTCAGAAGGAGCCCCAGGGGGAGGAGGAGGCGGTGTCTACAGAGGCGGGGAGGCCAGTGGAGCGCCGCCGCTCCAGGTTGATGCATTAAGTGTTCCCAGCCATGTTGTATATATGGTTTAATTAAAGCAGAGTTATAGCTGCATAGCACTACTGTTTTTAAGGGTAGAATTTTAAGAGTTTTGTTAAGTTTTACCCTACATACATTCCACATAAACATCCAAAAAATAAAATGACAACATTTAAAAATGCATTTGCATATATAGTCACCACATGGGGCCACGGCCACCATTGTGCCAATTTATCTTAGGCCACTTTACATTTACTGTTTACAAACAATGATGTACATATGCGTGCGTGCAGTTTTGCAACAGAAGTATGATGTAGTCTAATGACTTGTCAAGCTATGCAAGAACATTAACCATAACGATTACATTGAATTGCTTTCAGCTCAGTCAAAATGCCTAAAAGCTGCTGGTTAACATAGCGTGCTAAAATAATTGTATGCCATGGTGACATTGATTGTTTTTAGCTAGGTAACATAATTTAGCATATTGTTAATGCCGATTATGTTTCCCTTCAGTCGGCCTAGTTTGCGCACTGTCTCTGCTAGGGATATGCACGATTAGTCGGTTAAACAATTAAACGCTGGGACCATCGCTAGTCGGCACCATAAATACAAGTACGTTAAAGTTTTATTTTTAATTTTTTTGAAAGTAATGGCTCAGCCAGTCTCCTGCCTCAGCCTGCACGTGAAACACACAACACAATCTCTTGACACTGCGCGTAGAGATGGTGGCGCTTGATTTTCCATGCGTTCCCTAGTAGCGAGGGACGGGGAGAACTCAAGCGGCAAATTTGGATGTTGCCACTAGCTCAGTTTGCTGAAGATGACTCAGAGTAGAAATTTGCAGTGCAGCGTCATGCATTATCCAAACGAAACAGATGTCAAACGAAGCTTGATTTATAATCTCTATGCTTTCGATTTTACCTTACAGTACAACTGCATTTAATATCGTTAAAAATTAAGTCTAAATCCGTTGGTTCTGACTGTTCACCTTTTGTTTAAGCAATGCTAAATAGCATTTTACTAGGCTAAACTAGCTATGGAAGTACAGTAAGCTATAATTAACTAACGCTTTGTAGCAAAGCCAATGCAGCATACAGATTAGCCATAAAGAATCAATATAAAGTGAGAGTATATTAACTCTCTTGTTCCGCTGCCTGTGAATAACGTAGCTGTATTGGCACTCTGCCACTGTTGTAGCTACTGTTACTGTTCATACTCCGAAGATGAAGCGGTCAAATTATAATTCTTTTTTTAATGAGGAGAACTGGAAAGCTAAAACATGATCTCCACCCACTGAGACAAACAACCGATCGACAAGGGCAGGTAAGGGAGAGACCTGCAACCTGTACGGTTAAGCCTGACTGAGATCAATTGGACGATTTTCTGAGTGTTTTGGTGTTTTTAGACTAGTCCATTAGTCTAAGATAAAAATTATGTTTTAGCCGACAGGGAAATTAGTTGCTGGGAACATCCCTCGTCTCTGCCTGTATTTACTATCAATTGCTTTGCTTCAAATGCTATACAAAGTTAGTTCTGGGTTCTCTACTTTGTTAGTAGTGCATCACATCGCACAGCAGCTTCTAGGCATGTATCTCATTTTTGTTAGCAGAAGAAAGTGACAAGGATGTGTTGTGCCAGAAATGTATGTCTACTGAAAACTGACCAAAACTGCAAGGGTGCATTTTGTGGGTTGTATTCCCGCTCTAAAAATATTTAAACTGGTAAGAAAGGAGAAGATCAAATATAATCTAGAGCACATAGCAGGTGAAATCATGTTACGATAATTGCAACAGAGATGATTTATTTTTTATATGGGGCTTATATCTGTTGCAAGATATGCGCATGCATATGTTGGTGAAGTTGGTGTGATGTAAATGGGTCTATCTACGCTGAAGCTATAACTGCCTCTTTCGCTTCCCTCTCCCCCCAGGAGTCCCAGGAGGACACCGAGCCCCCGGAGGTCCCCGAAGCGGTCGAGGAGCAGAAGCCACCACCGCGAGCGAGACCGCCGCGGGCCCAGCTTCGACCGCGAGCTGGAGAGGGAGCGCGAGCGGCAGCGGAAGGAGAGGGACGGCAGGGACAGGGAGAAGGACAGGGAGCGCGGGGAGCGGGAGCGTCGACGCTCCCGGAGTGCGGACAGGGTCCCCGAGCGGCGGGAGCGGCGTGGCGACCGCAGGGACAAGGAGAGGGAGGCCGGGGGGGAGAACGACCGGGGCAAGAGGAAGGACAGAGAGCACCACAAGGACCGGGTCGGCAACAGGGAGAAGTCCAGGGACAAGAAGGGCAAGGCAGAGAACGACGAGCGCAAACACAAGGAGGAGCGGGAGCGCCACAGGGAGGAGAGGAAGGCCAAGCGCTCCAGCAGGAGCAGGAGCAAGGAGCGGCGGCACAAGGGTGGCAGAGGTGAGGGCGGGGGGGAGGAGAAGAGCAAGAAACGAGACGCAGAGCAGCGCGCCCACAAGTGTAGCCGCAGCAGGGAGAGGAGCGTGCGACAGCGGGAGTCCACCAATGACCACGGTAAACACGGGGAGCGCAGGAGGAGCCAGAGCGTGGAGAAAATGTCCCCTGCCTAGAGCAATATCGCATCATCCTTTCATTTTCAACACTTTAGTCAAACATGGATTTTTCTCCTGCCAATGTAACTCTTTATTTCAGTTTTCTGCCTCATGTTTCCTACAATTGTTAGTTTTCGTCCCCAAAAACCTGAAAATATGGCATTGTAATTTTTTGTAATTCATTATTTTTCTCCCAGGAAGTTCTATGGCTTTGTACATAATGGATCCGAGAATGTTTTAATCCTCTAGAGCAGCCTGTAAAGGGGAATTTGTATTCCACACTGTGCCCTGCTTGTGCTGTGTATGGGTTATTGCTCTGTTGCATTTTGTTTTATAATAAAATACTTTTACTGATTTCTCCCTGGGTTCAATGTGATGTCATGAAATGAGCCCACAAATGAATTGAACGAAGTGAGTTTGAATATATAGTTTTTATTTTAAGATAATTATATTGATAAATATACATACTGGAAAAGTGAACACATTCTCTAGTTGTAAAACATGCAGCCCAATATATTTTTCAGATGATGTATTGTAGTACAAATAGAAAGTGGTTAAATTACACAAAAAATCAGATTGTGTATATTGAGCCTTTTACCCAAAACAATTACATTATATCCATGTATCAAGTATTGAATATAATTTAAAATCCTGTCCTTGCATGCCCATAAATGATTCTACATGAGTTGAACTATACCATTGAGTTTTATTTTCAGTGCCTAGTCTTGTACAAGCTCTAATGTAGGGGTTTGGCAAAACGTGTGTTTGTTTTACCAACATATTATTCCCTTGGTTATATAGATATGTTTAAAACTGCAGCAAAATGGCTGTTGATTTAATATTGCCATCAAACGATCTTATTGGTTTACATGGCACCGCCTCTACGCTTGGTCCCGACCTCCTGTTTGCACACACACGGGCTCAGAATAGGGTCCAATATTGGAGGTACTTCTGCCAGACACTGACACGCAGTAGGTTGAGTGTGGGTCGAGGTCAGCGACAGTGGTGTTCTTCCCATATACGGTCAGCACCTGGGACTCGTGGGAGTTGTCTTGCTGCCGGACAATCACATTATAGTGGGAAGCGCCCTCTACTGGCAACCACTCAACTAGGATGACACTTGGCATTTCCAAGGTGACCTGCACCACAGGAACTGAAAGGCCTCCTGTTGATAAAATAGGTTAAGACTAGGATCTCAAATCTGGGGACAATTGTTCAACTGGGTGTTTTCATCAAATGTAAGTTAGAGACAACATTCCTCACCAGTCAATTCTTTACCGAGGTCTCTCCTTCGTCGAGCATTACTTTGCACTGTGCAGAAAGTGTACCAGATTCATTTATTTGTTTACATCATGTGATATTATCTCTCCAATATGTCAACATATAAAATCACACCATTACCTACCATTTGTGACATTTACCACATTGCTCTCACCAGCAGCATTGCTAGCTGTGACCAGGAGGTGGATGTAGCTGATGTTGTATATTTGGCATGAGAGCGCTGAAGTGTTGCACAAAATGACCTTGGGCCATACACATTTGTTGTATACAGTGTATGTCGTAGCAAACACTGATTCAGTCCATGTGAGATTAGCAGAAGAATTAGACCAACTGCCACTGTAAATTACATCGGATGGTGGGCAAGGAGCTATAGGAAGAGAAGATGTCTTTTAGGGTTTGTTAAATGGAACAATACAACACAATGAGACCTGACCTGTACTTTTTTTTTTTGTTAGTCAACAAATGAATGCCTCATGATAAAAAGACAAGCAAGCTTAAAGTATAAACTAATAATCCTGACAAGAGTTTGAGCCCTTTTTCACAAAGTTAATTAATAGCAAACAGTTACGTTAGCCTGGATAGAAATGTGGAATTCTGGGGCCAGCATAACAAAACTGAGGAATGTACACTTTTCACCATGACAGTAGAATCACATCAGTATTTGTTTTCTGTTACATCTATTAGCCTATACTGCTCTATAGGTCGCATCATCGTTCTCACTAGAGTGTCCAGCTAAATGTGGTGTAAAGACTTTAAAATGAAAGGCTACCTGTAAATCCAGTTAGAGCATTAGAAGAGTCACTGCAACCAGCATGGTTTCTACTCTGAACTGTTGCAACGTAATGTGAACTGCAAGGGAGGGGAATCTCAAAGAAGGTTTGGATTGTCCAATAGGAGGAGAGCTCAAAGAGGGACTCATTGTTTCCAAGCAGACTCCCCTTCACTGACAGCAGGTACTGGACACTGGGACAGGTAACTGCTGACCAACTGAAAGAGAGAAACTGGATCCTTGACTGCATGGGGAACAGCTTGACCTGCGGTGTGTTTGGAGGACAGGGAACTAGAGGACACAAAGAAGGATTCGTTAATGCTTTAGCTGCCTTTAATGATAATGAATTTAAGTCTAAGGCTTACATCATACAACCCTTCAACTAAAGCAAGATAAGATAATGCTTAGGGAATCAACCATCATGTGTTCGATCCAATACCATGACCATTGGCTTGCCTGCATACTAGAGACTGACATTTCTTTCGGGATTCCCGCAGGACTGGAAACAAATGTATTATTAATCACGGGACTGGGACGGGACAAAAACAAAAAAAATTAAATCATGAGTGGGCAGAACCGGGAATCGCAATAACACTATGACGTACAACTTTATACACAAATACGTTTATATTAATAAACTGTTATTTAATTTTTAACTAAATTCAAGTTGCCCTTGTCTATTTATGCTCTCCTGTGCTTTAGTGAAAATAAACAATATGGTCATCTTTACATTTTTTCGTCAACTATGGCTGTGTGGGTTTTTCCTGCGGAATTATTGGCGCACGCCAAAGATAGCCAGCGCCAAAATGATATCAATTGAAAATACAATGAGAACTCGCATGAGTAAAAATGTTGGTGTGCAAGGTGAAAAAAGGATTAGGGGCACTAGAGTAAGTAACTTGTAATCACCGTTACCATCTGAAATATGCACGTTATTATAAAGCCCCCCTGCACAATGACAATCGTGCCGCGCACACAAGTTCCAAAGAGGATGAATGTGAAAATGTGTTCATTGTTACCGTAAGTAGGCCAACGCGCATTGAAAATTACGTTCCACATTACCTTATCACTGCTAACTTTGACCACAAGAATTTGTTTGCCAAACGCAAAAAAATTCTTCATGTCAGTAGCCTATCAGAAATTATTTATTGTTTTACATCGTTTTATATGGATATTCATTTAAATGGTCAATTTTGAGAACATGTAATGTCCAATAGGCCTATATGCTATTTAATTAAAAATGGTGTTGGCTGAAAATTCTTATCTATCTCTAGTCTAGTTGGTTGTCCAGCCATAACCTATCTAACCTCCACATTAAATATGGTGATATAGTTATGCTACTGTAAAATGTCTAACAGATGTAGAAAAATATATGGCCTATGTGACAATTGCTGCATTTAACTTTCAACATTTTCTTAAGGGGGAGCATGGGGCGGGGCGGGGGCCCCCGCGGGGGGCGGGGGGGGGGGGGGGGGGGGGGGGGGG